>APFE030254715.1:387541-411348 GCA_000404065.3 Pinus taeda
GGATTTACATTCCTGCACAGAGGAAAGTTGTTGTCAGGCGGGATGTGAAGTTTGAGGAGGACAGGGCCTTTAGGAGGTCGCGGGAGTTAGAGTATCTGGATCAGCCAGACCCTCAGCAGCAGTTGAGTCAGTCGCAGGGATCCAGTGGGCAGGGATCAGGAGGATCCGGAGGTACATCTGTGAGGATGTCAAGTCCGTCAGTGAGCAGTGGCTCGACGAGCCAGAGGGGTGGTGCTCCGGGCAGCATGCAGAGCAGTCCACAGAGTAGTTCACTAGGGAGTCCACTGATGGACAGTTCACACGGTACCTCAGCTTCTACAAGTTCAAGTGCAAGCAGGAGGACAACAGACATGCAGTCAGGAGTTCAGGCTATTGATGGTGATGAGGAGGAGGAGTTTCATTCTCCAATGGGAGAAGCATGCTCAGGGAAGAGGAAGCCCAAGTGGCTTCAGGACACCTTGAGAGATGCCACATCTGTTGCTGAGCCTAAGAGGCCGGTCAGGAGAGAGTAGCCCACCTAGAGGTTTTGTAGCTAATGGCATGGCTAACACAATCCATTGACTCTGAGCCTTCTGCTATGAGGAGGCAGGCTAGCCCAGCAGGAATGGAGAGCCATGGCCAGGAGGAAGTATTCTTTCTTCATAAGAATGATGTTTGGGAGGTGGTGCCGAGGCCTGAGGGCAAATCCGTGGTTACTTCCAGATGGCTTTACAAGGTAAAGCATGTTGCAGATGGCAGCATCGAGAAATGCAAAGCGAGGTTTGTGGCTAGAGGGTTCTCCCAGGTAGAGGGAGTCGATTATGAGGAGACCTTCGCTCCCGTGGCTCGATATACTTCGATTCACTCCATTATATCGATAGCAGCAAAGATGGGTTGGAAGATCCACCAAATGGATGTGAAGAGTGCATTTCTCAATGGCTTCATACAAGAGGAGGTGTCCATTGAGCAGCCACAGAGCTTTGAGGTGCATGGGAAGGAGACCCATGTGTGCAAACTGAAGAAGGTTCTTTATGGCCTGAAGCAAGCTCCCAGAGCTTGGTACTCCAGGATAGATACATACTTGCAGGGGATGGGTTTCACAAAGAGTGAGGCAGATCCGAACCTTTACTATATTGTCATAGGTGAGGAGCCTCTCATTCTGGTGTTGTATGTGGATGACTTGATCATTACAGGTGCAGAGAGACTCATAGAGCACTGCAAGAGAGATCTTGCGGCGGAGTTTGAGATGAAGGACATCGGCTTGATGCATTACTTTTTGGGCTTAGAGGTGTGACAGGAGGAGGGGCATTTCTTCCTGGGGCAGGGGAAGTATATTGTGGACATCCTTGGCAGATTCCACATGGAGGATTGTAAACCCATATCGACACCGATGATCACCAACTGGAAGAAGCTTCATGCTTCGGATTCCGAGTTGGTGGATCCCACATTGTACACGCAGCTAATTGGTTCCTTGATGTATTTGATCAACACTAGACCAAATGTTTGTTTTGCAGTCAACACGATGAGTCAGTTTATGTGTGAGCCTAGGAAGGTTCACTAGGTGGCTGCAAAACACATTTTGCGGTACTTGCAGGGGGCAGTGGATTATTGTCTGGACTACAGGCAGGGGGATGGAGTGAGATTGGCAGGTTATACTGATTCTGATTGGGCAGGTTGTGCTTCTGATAGGAAGAGCACTTCAGGGTGCTGTTTTGGGTTGGGTTCGGCAGTAGTGTCATGGTTCAGTCGGAAGCAGCAGTCAGTAGCGTTGAGTTCAGCGGAAGCAGAGTATATGGCAGCCAGCCTAGCTAGTTGTGAGGCCATTTGGCTTCGCAAGATGTTGTTTGGCTTATTTGGTCAGCCGTTGAGACCTTCAGTGATTTACTGTGATAATCAGAGTTGCATTAAACTCACGGAGAATCCAATATTTCATGATAGGTCAAAGCATAACGGGATCAAATATCATTTCATCAGAGACTACATTCAGAAGGGAGCTATGAAGCTTAAGTACATTCCCACTGATGAGCACGTTGCAAATATTCTTACCAAAGCCTTACCACGGGGCAAGCATGTCTGCTTCAGAGACAAGATGGGTGTGGTGAGGAACACCTTCCTCGGTAAGAGGGAGTGTTGAAATTTGGTACCGGAGGACAGGTGGTTCCCTTAGGCTTTGATCTTTGGCCTAGGGAAAAGTGTCCAAAAGATTTTAATTTTTCTCCTAAAGTGACTTTATAATTTTTATAAAGTTAAAATCTAATTTAAAAGTGACTTTAAAGTGATAAAGTTACTAAGTCTAATTTTAAAGTGACTTTTATAAAGTCAATGTAAAATTAGAAAGGAAAAGTGACTTTGGAAATAAATGACTAAGTGGGTCTTTATTAAAGTGGGATGAATTAAAAAATAGAAAGTGAGATTTAAATGAGCATTTAATTTCAGCCCTTGATCTCAATCTATTTCAGCCATTGGATTTAGGGATCACCCAAAAGTCACTTAGGGTTAAATTAAAGTTGGAAAAGGAGGAAAAGGTCATTCATTCTTTCATGAGCAGATTGAGAGAGAGAGCAAGAGAGCAAGGGAGATTTCTGAGCAGGAGAAGGAGACAGCAGCTTGGCACACATTCCAAGGCAGCAGTTTAGCAAATCCGTACAGCTGACTGAGCACACTGTAAAAAGCAGATTTTTGGGCACGATTTTCAGGAGGACGTACAGCAGATTTTCTGCACAAAATCGAGGGCCGTACAGCAGATTATTTGCACAGAAACCGAGGGTCGTACAGCAGATTTTCTGCACAGAAATCAAGGGCCATACAGCTGATTTTTTTGCAAAGAAATCGAGGTTCGTACAGTCCGTTCAGCAGCCCTACAGCAGTTTTCCAGGGCACAGAAAACGAGATAAGTTGTAAAGTTTGCTTGCTGAATATTTCTGACTGTAAAAAGCATTTTCCAGAAATAAAAAAGAGCTCTCGAATTGGCTTTCCCCAAGAGTTGTAGGGGGTTTTTCCAAGGTCACCTTGACCAGTGTTTTAAGAAACGGCCGGGTCAACTCCAACCCGGCTGAGTTGGTCCATTTCATAGGCCTAGGCAGCGAAACGGTGGCTAACCCGGTTCGGACGGCCGAGTTAGCAATGACTCGGCCGAGTCACTCAATGACTCGGCCGAGTCATTGCTGACTCGGCCGAAACGGACCGAGTCGGCAATAAAACGGCCGGGTAGCTGGGCAACAGAAACCAGACGCAAAGTGGAGTTTTTAACTTGTTTTTTTGTTCAGAAATCTGCTTTACTATGATATGATTTTTGGCTATTCGTTTGACTTATTCAATGGAATGGAGTGCACTCACACAGCCGTCGTAAATGAATCCTGTTCCGTTAACCTAAGTCTTCTCTACACCTCGCGCTGTTAAATTTTGACTTTGAAATTTCGTTCGGTAAGAAACTTGACTCTGATCGGTTCAACACGCCTCGCTAAATCTTGGTGGTCAAATATTTAAAGTCCGACTCCGAGGAACAATTCAAAGACGTTTCGATCATCCATATATTTATTTCTCAAAAGAAAAAAACGACTACCTTTCAGTAATCAATCCTCGATATATTTATAGTTTAAAAAAATTAATATTTCTAAAAAGGAAATGAATTATCAATGAATGTTTAGGATAGATTTATTTTGAGGGGGCACTGGGCTCTTGGGCACTTCGTTCTGACATATACAGGGGATTTCAAATAAGAATTTTCCAATTTATAATAAATTCAACCTTCAATAAGTCTGCTCCAGAACTTGGAATAATGAAAACCTACTCAAATCAGCCCTGGCACTATAAAATTCCAGCTAAGAAAAACCTCCCAAAGACCACAATTTTCTGAGTTCTTTTTTGTTTTTTAATGAACTTTTCAGTTAAACATTTTGTCAAACATACACATGGTTGTAGGTATACTGTGTACTTCTGATTTTTCAAGCAATGGTTTATAGCAGTTTAATAGCGCCCAAATGTTGGTGTTCCAACCACAGTATATAACAACCAGCAATTTATAAAGATGAATAACTCAAACAAATCATAAAAACACCTCCTTCTATTCAAATATCAGTCCACACTGTGTATTGCCATTGGGTACCATTTTGATATAATGGATTGGTTCGTGAGCCTACTTTGAAAATCTTTAAAATTATGTTTAAAATCTTCAAAATTATGTTTTTTTATAAAAAAACTAAATATTTAATGTATTTTTTACAACGACCGAGTCATTGAAAATGAGCCGGCCGAGTCATTACCGTTTCGGAGTCGGAGTCGGAGTCATTGCTCGGCCGAGTCGGAGTCGGAGTCGGAGTTTTAAAACATTGACTTTGACCAAAAATCATTGGTGTTTAAATGTGTTGAATGGTTGTTTGTACCTGCTGATTTTTATTTCTGCATTTTCCAGCATTCTGTAAAATTTCCAGAATTTGTGTTTTCAGCAAAATTTATTTTTTTCAGTGTTGAATGTATGGATATGGGAATGGGCATTTAACTATATGGGAGAAATAAGGTGAAACTGAAAACCGGGGTGGGAAATAATAAATTTTTACACTTTCGTCAAAGTTGTCCATCATTAAAATCTCCTAGAGTCTGTTTTTCATAGGCTATTCCATCTATTTACCTAGGGACTACCCCCCTTTACTTGCCTAGGAGAGAGTCTAAACGGAGTGAGTAAGGATTTAAGAGTGACAGCCTTTACTCTGAGCATTGTCGCGGTGCCTAGACACTTCATGCGACAACATGGCCTAAGGACAATATTCGAAGATCAGGTTTTGAAGCAACATCTCGCTTTTGCGCCGAAGTTTAATTGCTCCAGTCAAGCTCAGATTCCCTACGGCCCTCCTTCGCAGACAACTGTAACAATTTTGTACATATATATCTGAGGGATTTTCATTCTAGGTTCATTCCACATCTATTGTGAAGCACATTGTCAATCAATGTTTTTCGAGGACTCATTACACAAGGTTGAATGTTATGACTAAGGTTTTTCGCCAGGGTATGCTTATCCTCTAAGGCCATTTGGCCTTCTTACTGAGCAAATGCGAGTACCTTTGTTGAAGTGATTCATTGATAAATTCATGCATAACTGAAATCACTCTTGTAGAAGGCGTGCAGATACTGAGGCTTGTTGGGCATTGGATAAACCAACACACCCCGTGCTTTTCGTGACATGGACTAACAACCTCGCGTGGATCCTTATCTCTGGTGATGTGATTGTTGATTAACACCTATGGGTTTTGGTCTAACAGCAATCATGATTCCCAACAAGTGGTATCAGAGCATATGTCGCGAGTTCAATGCACACCCGACTTGCGTTGGGAGGGAGATTGTTGGACATTGGATAAACCAACACTCCCCATGTGTTTCTTGACAACGACTAACAGCCTCTCGTGGATCCTTATCTCTGGCGATATGATTGTTGACTAAAACCTGTGGGTTTTGGTCTAACGGCAATTGTGATTCCCAACAAGGCTCCCCAAATTCGGCCTTAAACAAAGTGTTGTGAGTGGTTTTCCTAAGGAAACTCTAAGGCTCCGAGTAAAACAAGTTTTGATTTTGAAGTTTCTTGATTACTATTTGAAGGTTGTTCGTGGGTTTTTCAGGCTCGTTGTCTAGGGTTTATTATGGCATTCCTATTGACTCTTCCCATGGTATAATATGTCACTAATTCGATCTGGTATGAATTATCTTTACAATCTTATTTAACGGTTAACCCAACTATACAACTTGCCAAGTACACACAAGTTACTCATCCTATATAGAGGTTGTATATGGACAAACTTTCGGACACAATATAAGTATTTTGATTACCCTTATTACTAGAATATTGAGATACCCTGATCATTGGGAAAGATAGTGTTTTGTGGTTCCCTTCAGTTGAAACCATTACTAATCTGTGTTGGCTTTAAAGGGTCAGTATCTCAGTGTCTTTTGAAGTAAATCTATGCCACAATTTCAAGCCTATTTTCGCTCCCCTCTTTGACAGATCTATGGCAGAATATTCTTGACCATCCATCAAGATTGTACTTAAGCAAATGCATATTTACTACAAAAGTGCATTTATCTTCAGAGACATCCCAAGTAGAAGCATTTGTTGAAGTGGTTTTTGTAGCAGAGAAGAAGTTTTGTTCCAAGTTTGTTAAGACGTCGATAGAGGTATGAATAGTTCTCACCAGAATCATTGAGAGGTTGAAGGTTGACATGCTTGACTCTTCATTGTGTTATCAACCGAGCTGGTGGGGATTGGGCTGTGTCAACCCTTCAACCCAGCGTAACTATTTCAAATTAGCTTTTGATTGGAAGTTAGCCCTTCCAATCTAAGAGGGCTCTCTCAATATTGTTTTTTAAAATACAGATGACTAACTCTGGCTTTCTATGTGATTTTTCAAGTGAAAGAGTGTGAGTACAGCCACCATTGGGCATGGAGTCAATTAATGAAAAACAAAAACAAACAACATTGTTCTATGGAAGCTGAGGCATCTTTGGTTTACTAATGTGGAAATGGACATTCACAATAATCACAGCAAATTGAAGGAAGTTGGAGCAATGCAACATTGAATTCCAAGTAATCAAATAAGCTCTGAAAACTAATAACAAAGGAGCATGATAGGATAGGATTGAAACCGGAATGAATCTCAGGTTAAAATAGAGTATGTTGCAACTGTATTTTCCATTAATTGAAAACAATACAACAGTGGTTCTCACATCATTGATCCCATTGCAGAGTCAAAAATCTACATATTTATAGAGAAAGATCTCTTTACATAATCTGCTACTTGGACTAAATTCAATCAACAACAATGAGATCTAATAAAACCTTGAGCCTTCTAAGGGATTTTCTATTACAACAAAGTTCGAATACAAGAGCAAGGCGTATGAACTATTACAATAATTTAAATAGAAGCACTGTATTGGTGGAAACTCGAACATCTGGCTCTTCGAATCTGTTCTGTTGTTTGATGTTGAAACGCGCTGAAAATGCCTCGCTGTCTCTGTGTCTTGCTGTCTCTTTGTTTGGCTGCCTTCTGTTTGATGACCATATTGCGGATATATGCCAAAACACCCTCGTTGTCTCATGGAGCAGAGGCAGAATAAACACTTTAACGTTCATTGATCTGGGCGGCTAATTCAATCTGGGTCATTGATTCGGGCTTGTTAATATCGCAATCGCAATACAGGAGAGGGTCCCTTTAACATTGATTTATGATAATTCTGAGATTTTCCAGACGTGGCAATTTTATAGGACACATCACATAAAATATCGCATCTGAGAGGTTCTTGCACATCGCACATCACAAGTCGGAAAGGATTTCGGGGAACAAGAACTTTGACTATGCGATCACCAATTGCGATATCGCAATCAATAGGAGAAGGGTTATCGCAATCAACAGCAGAACATATATCGCAAATCAGTGAGATTATGCAATATCGGCAGAGAAATGAGCGATATGTGATATCAACAGAGATTTAAGCGATATGCGATATCGGCAGCGAAGGGATTATCGCAATCAACAATCGGAGGGATATTGCGATATACAATATCGCAATCACAATCGGGAAAGGGGATGGGCGGAGATGTATGAAAAGGAAAAAGGAAAGGGTTGATAGTGATGTATTATGCGTGCCTCGGCTTTAAAAAAAAGACTACGGCATATTATAAAGTATTTCAAGGGGAATGGGTCGCGGCTAGAGTTTGGAAAGGGTGAATGCGACTAGAGTTAGAAATAGGGAAACAAGGCTAGATTTGGAATGAGATACGGCTAGAGTTGAAATGGGTTACGATTTTAGTTGGAATGGGTGATGTGGATGAAATGGGATAAGTGAGAAAATTGGGTTTTAGAGAATATGGGACTTTCTCCAAAACAATTAGAATGGATCTGTTCTTCCTCCTTAATCTCCAAATATAAAGCACAACAACCTCTTTCGAAAAAACAACAGATAGATGAAAAGATCAGTGGTGGAAAACCCTGACTAATAGAACTAAAAATATTTTTATGAGTTATCATGGATAACATTGGCTCCAATGGGGATGTTGCGCCCCTATGGTGCAGCAAAGAACCAACAGACCAGTTGCCTGACCATTGGGTTGATCCCAATCTAAAGACTACATCAAATCCACTTCACCAAACTGAAAAGAAAACTGCAACATGTAATCTAAACCTGAACGAAATGCTGGCCCAACAAGCTTATTTATGTCCTACTCTAACATCTGAAAATCCACCTGCTTAATTCAAGCGATATAAAATCTCTAGTATAACCAGACAAAGAGCTAATCCAACACCTAGGCTTCTCGACTATGCTTGAACAAATCAGTAGTGGATCATATATGGGCAACTCAGAATAAAAATTGAATCCATCACTTGAGCTTACACATGAAAGAAACTTCATCTTCATTGATGACTGGAATAGACTTGCAGTAAAACTCATCTTGAAAATCTTCAAGCTATTGATCTATAAACAGTGGAGTCACCATGAAGCTTCGATCTTTAGTGTCTTTTAAGAGTGGAGTCGCCAGGGTAATATCACAACCTTCGGAACTTCTGCTTTCATGTTACCCTCAGGAATTAGAAAGAAGAGACTCGAAGAGAATCCCAGAAAAAGGAGTTTTCGGCTCCTGGCAGACGCACCAAAATGTTATCAACCACGCTAGTGGGGGTTGGGCTGTGTCAACCCTTCAACCCAGTGCAACTATTTCAAACTAGCTTTTGATTGGAAGTTAGCCCTTCCAATCTAAGAGGGCCCTCTCAATATTTTTCTAAAATATAGATGGCTAACTCTGGTTTTCTATGTGATCTTCTAGGTGAAAGAGTGTGAGGACAGCTACCATTGGGCATGGAGTTAATTAAAGAAAAACAACAACAAACAACATTGTTTTATGGAAGCTGAGGCATCTTTGGTTTACTAATGTGGGAATGGACATTCACAATAATCACAGCAAATTGAAGGAAGTTAGAGCAATGCAACATTGAATTCCAAATAATTAAATAAGCTCTGAAAACTAATAACAAAGTAGCATGATAGGATAGGACTGAAACCGGAATGAATCTCAGGTTAAAACAGAGTATGTTGCAACTGTATTTTCTATTAATTGAAAAGAATACAACAGTGGTTCTCACATCATCAATCCCATTGCAGAGTCGAAAATCTACCTATTTTATAGAGAAAGATCTCTTTACATAGTCTACCCCCTGGGCTAGATTCAATCAACAACTATGAGACCTAATAAAACCTTGAGCCTTCTAAGGGCTTTTCTGTTACAACAGAGTTCGAATATAAATGGGAGTCTCAGCTTTATAAAAAAGAATGTGGCATATTATAAAGTATTTCAAAGGGGAATGGGTCACAGCTAGAGTTTGGAAAGGGTGAATGCGGTTAGAGTTAGAAATGGGGAAACACAGCTAGAGTTGGAATGCGTTACAATTAGAGTTGGAATGGGTTACGGTTAGAGTTGGAATAGGTGAATGCGGATGAAATGGGATGAGTGAGAAAAATGGGTTTTAGAGAATATAGGAATTTCTCCGAAACAATTAGAATGGATCTGTTCTTCCTCTTTAATCTCCAAATATAAAGCACAGTGACCTCTTTCAGAAAAACAACAGATAGATGAGAAGATCAGTGGTGGAAAACCTTGACTAATAAAACTAAAATATTTTAATGAGTTATCATGGATAACATATTGCATATCTGAAGTGTACATTTGTAGAAAGGATTCCATTGAATATTTTGTAAATGGATATTGACTCAACTTGAGAATGTGTGCCAAAGACATAATTGATATTGCTAGCTTGTGTAGTTCACTGTTGAGATACTAAGTTGTTGGAATCTAGGACTTAAGAGAGCCTTCATTGATAAGTATAACAGAGGTGCACAAGTGTTGGTTGAAAAGATGAAGAGTAGATATACGTGGGTCTACTATAGTTACGTTGTTGAGGCTTGATGTGTGACACCAAGTAGCGTTATTAGTTGAATTTGTTAATTGACAGAATGTTGGAGTATGGTTGTATTGTTGCCTTTGAGTGTTGTGTTCAGAGATATGCATTGGTTTAACCAATAAAAGTATGATGTTGAATTAATAAGCCAAAGTTTTTAGTGCTTCTAACTTGCTTGATGAATCAGGATGACAAGTTGATGTAGCTTGAGCAGAGGTTAATTAAGTTTTATGAAGCTATGTTTTGATGCACAAAAGTAGATTTGATTGAACAGAGATTGTATTGCAATTTGTTTTGTATTGATAGTGAGTATAGGTGGATCCAGTCTGAAAAATTTTAAACGTGGTATGCTCGCTTAATAGAGTGGCAAGGTGGTGCAAGGTAGGAGAGTGGAGTCTCGTTTAGGTTGGAGTTTGAGAACATTTCAAGGTGGTAGGGTGGTGTTAGGGCAGGTTGAAGCCTATGCAAGGCATTGGAGCGTTCTTCCAATCGGAGTTGTTAAATCAAGGAGTTAGAGCTTCCTTCAGGTTGGAGCCTATAAACCAGAGCATTGGAAAGTCCTTCCAATTGAAGCTGGTAAACTAAAGCACTGGAGCCAACTTCCAATTGGATTTGGTAAACGATGGTGTTGGAGCGTTCTTTCAACTGGAGCTGATAAATTTGGAAATTGGAGCTTCCTATTGATGTAAACTTTAAAGACCAATATTAAGAAGCATCCGGTGGTTATTCTCCAGAAGGGTTTCCACCTAAAAATCTTATGTCCACTATCTTGGATGTTGTGCATTATTGAATGGTGTTGTTACCTGTTCATGTGATGTGATGCTAACTTATGTTTTAATCTAATGCTAATGATAATCAATGCTTTGTGAAGTTAAAATTAACTAATTGAAGAGAAATATTGATTCACCCCCTCTTAGCATTTCCAACATGACATGCGAATGGCAATCCCTTTGGTGAATCTTTGGAATAGTTGATCCAAGTGACCTTGATACCTCACCAAAATAATAGCTAGGTTTTGAGCTAGGGCATCAAAATTCCCTTACTCCTTACCCAAGATTTAGAAAAGCTATTAAAATTGGTAGCTAGGGCCAAATTCCACTTTGGATAGCTCATCTGATGGAGATGATTATTGCATTGAATTCCTCTTTTCATGAGGGCCAAAATGGACCTAGAGATCATCAAATTTGGATAAGGAAAAATATGTTTTTGAAATTAAACCCTCACATGTGTAATTTATCAAGGTCAACTTGGGGATAATTTTTTTCTGTGAAACCCCTATCTAACTCCCATAAAAGGGAATGTCCTCCAACACAATTGGAGCATCTCACACACATCTTCTTCTCTCTGAAATAGCAGCAGAAGGAAAATGTCTCTAGCAAAGCAGCAAAGGCTTGTTTATTGTCATGGCAGGGCTATTTGGTAGGCCAAGTCCATTGAGCAGGAGGTTGAGCCTCTTAGGAGGAAGTCTGGATTTACTTGTGAACTGTTATGGGCCTATTTCTCTTTTATTGCAAGTTTGAGTTCCTTCTAAGGTTGACCGCAAGCATAATGAGTGTTTGGGTGTGAGACTATGGTGTGGAAACTCTCTCCTAGGTGAGTTGCGTTTCCATGATACCTTTCTCAGGCAGGTCATAGGCATTGTCTTGCTAAACAGAGGACCGTGAAGATTATCATCTGCTCAAATAGGTTGAAGACCTCTTTTGATGAAGGCAGATTGGTATGAAGGCATGCTTAAGGACTAGAATAAGCCCAGTCTTGTAAACAGATAGAGGGTTGACTAACTTG
The DNA here is from genome assembly GCA_000404065.3 of Pinus taeda. Lineage (NCBI taxonomy): Eukaryota > Viridiplantae > Streptophyta > Pinopsida > Pinales > Pinaceae > Pinus > Pinus taeda. The sequence goes on from APFE030254715.1 coordinate 399,241, forward strand.
GAGAAGAGCCACAATTGTAGAAGGAAGTTTGAGCAAATTTGTACGAGTTGAAGCATTGTGCCACATGCCCTAACCAGATCACCTAGCAACATCAGCATTCTTCAACCTTCGCGATCATAAGATATGAGGTATTTATGTAGCCATGAATGTCAATTGGATGGTTGACCTGATTATAGCAGCTCATAGATAGATTGAAAGTAACCCTTACCTATCCAAGCTTCTTCTGCGTATGACATCAACTTAAGAGGATACATCTCGTTAGCTCCAAATTGCATCTAAGATTAAGAGTTGTGATTGTGATCTCCTCATTGGCAAGTCAATCTTGACTTAGTATTATTGTACTCTCTGTGTTGAACATTTGATATTAATAATAAGAAGATTTGATCAAGGGTTTTCCCCGTCTTGGGGTTGTTCCCTGGTTTGAGCCAATTCTTGAGTTCTTTTGCTTTGGCCTGTATTTTGCATATGCTATTTATGTTCTTTCTTCAGTTACTCTCAATGTGATAATGGTTTTTGTGACTACTAATGATAGTAATGGTAATTGAAGATAGGGCCACTATGGAACATTGAAGTAATGGACCTAAGCAAAGAACATGCTAAGCAAAATTAACAAAATCTTTCACCTCCATTGACTCCATAATCCCAAGGACTAAGAACTTGCCTTGTCATTTTGGTGATCATTCATAAATTCATGCCCAAACTCATTTCGCTCTCCTATTTCTGATTTCAGCCCTCTTAAGGTCAAGCCACTAGCTAGGGCTAGGGTGCGAGTTGACATAAAGGTGGAATATTGGTTTGTGGAAGGATTCAACATTGAGGGGAGACTTAATTACCTCAAATCAATTCCCTTTAGTGGCCAATCCATCCACTCTAAGGCTAAATTCTCTTGTCGTGGGTACACTTTGACCTAGGAACCCTAGTTACCCCTAGCTTCAACTTGGGGGGTTATTGAAGGTTTCTTGTTCCATTTGATCGCTGATATTCATTGTTGGAAACATTATCTTGGCCTCTTGATTCTATGCTAATCCATTTGGCTTGCTATCTCTTAATCCCTAGATCAATTGTGCCCTAATAATGCCTTATTAGAGGATGTGAGTTTCCTTCCTTCGCTTGATTGAAATTTGTACTTAAGAAGAGCCATCCTCTATAAGCCTCTCTTGTCACCTTGATCCTTGAACATAACATATCTCTCATAGGTGACTTATCTAAAGGGGAGCCTCTCATTGGTGAAAGTCCACGATGAGCAAGAGGTAGTGGCAGTGGTGATAGCGGGCCACGTTCCATTGTTGTCCTTTAGTCTAGTTTTTGCCTTTTAAGTTACCCTCTACAAGATCTGCTAGATTTTGAGGCAACAGGCCCCTTCATGGTAATTGATGACTGAACTTCAGAGCCTCTTTCTCCCTCCCCTCACTTGGGTCAAGCCTGTAGTTCTAGGTTCCTTGATAATCTCTTTTTGTACTTGTCATAGCTTTGTTTTTTATATTTTTTCATGTACTTTTGTACTTCTTTCAAATAGATACTGGTATATTCCTCTATTTCTGATAGAGTAGTAGGAGCTGCTTTTACACTACCGCCATTTATTTACATTGGATATCCTTTTTGAATCCCATTGACATACTTAGTGAGGCCATTCATTGGACATTAATTAAATCTCATCCTATTTATCTATCTGCTTTTGCTTCCTTGAGTTGTTTCATTAGTCGATATATACTCATTTATTTTTATTGTTGTAGTTCTCTCAGAAATACTTTAGTCCTCCCACTGTTCAATTATCTTTGTGCCTTCTGCAATCACATCGGCCAACTTTGTCAACTAGTTAACATTAATATTTAAATTAAAACAAATTAAACTAAATTAAAATCTTGAATCCTTGAAACGTCTCTTAAATGCATGTAGTGACAAAATGATGAGAAAAGTTAAAAGCTTATGGTGTAAAAGACCATGTAAGGCTAAATGAAAGCAATCTACCTCTTCCGCTTTTTACTTTTGAAGTCTCTCCAACATTAATATGTGCTTCTGAATGGCCAGATGCATCTCCAGGGCTAGAGTGATCAATCCCAAAACAGATCTCCCCACCCTTATCCTGATTTGACTTTGTAGGACCACCCTCTGACCTGCCCGCCCCTTTGTCACCTTCTGAGTTTTCGCACTCATCTCCATAGACATGTGTTCCCAAACATTCCGATTCGTCCTGGAACAAAGTGCAGTGTGCACAGCAGGCATGAAGGGAATCATTAAATAAGAATAACTTTCCATTACATTTTTCACAAACATATATATATGCACCCCAGAACCTCGTATAAAAAGGGTTTCCAACAATCCGTAACTAAAAGACGCAAAAAATGCACATAAGCTCAGAAGTAAGAGAACCAGTAAAACCAGAAAGGCCTCGAATCTCAACAACATAATATACTTCTGGTTTAGTAACCACCTGATCTGCCGGAATCTCGTGGCTGGAATTGGTAGATGTTTGAGCACTATGCCTTTTTTCCTTTTCTACAATTTCATGTTTCTTACGGTTAACCTCGAATAACTCCCAATTAGAATTATCATGCAGAGCTGTTAAACATACTATGCACAGTTTTCAGTTACATTTACGACAGTCCCCATTTTGTTTGCCAAATATTCTTCCAGTGTATATCAGTCAAATCATAAAGAATACAATGAATTACCTTTGCCAGCATCAAGAGTGTCAGTTTGTTGCGTTGTATCTCTAAGTTGACCTGGGGATGTTCCTGACTCAAAATCGAATGTTTTCTCATTCTCTGCAAGGTTATTAGACAGACAAGTTATAGTCTAAATTACGATGAAACAATAAGCATTTATACTGCATCAACATTCATGCTATCTTAGTGAGCCAGTATCTACGCCCATGTTACATATAATGTTTTCAGCTGGATTAACAACAACACACATCCAGCATTTCCGCTACCTCCCGCAAACACACATTTTAGAATAGGGAATAAATAGATAGATAGAAATCATCAAAATTAGTCAACGGTAGCTTGCTAAATTGGTAAAAGTGAGGTGCTCATCAGCCTCAACTGGGGTTCAACAACATTATGTAAAGCTTTTTCACCAAAACAACATGATGTAAAAGCCTCTGGACAGACTTTGGGCTTTCTTTATGAAATTAACCTTCGGGCCGAAATAACATGACTTTGATCCTGGGGTTTCCATCTACTGAAGGTTTTCACACACACACATACGTATATATAAAACAAAAATTAAGCCAACGGGTAACATGAAGTGTCCACTTGCAAGAATATAACAGCATAATGTCAGGACAGTCGAGCCATAGTACAATTATCGCTTATGCCAAGTTAAGAACAAGCAGAGCTATTATTGGGCAAGCTTTTACACAATATAAGTTTGCATCAGCACTCAAGAATCAAACGTCTTGGCCAATAATAGCCAGTAATTAACGATTCCTAAATTTAACTGGGTTCCCCTCATAACGAATGAATTAATCGTATTTGCAAAATTTCAAGATTTGTGCATTCCACTCTGTCAAATGCGTTAATTCACTAAATAAGCATAACATCAGAAAGAAGAATTTATATGATAAACTACAAAGGCGAAACATCTTTCATTGACAAGAGGCAGTCCAATGGAACTTGCAAAAGCAAAGGTTTAACAACACGCCAGGACAGCACCTAAGATATTTAATAACTAAATCCATTGAGATTTAATCAAGGTAAATATAAACAAATATTTAACAATTAAACCCATTGACATTTTAATCAAGGTAAACATAAACATATGCGATAAAATTATTCCAGCTCAACGGAAGAAAGAGATAAATGCTATAATAGACCAAACGGAGTATTATAGGCATATGGACAAATAAATCCATAATGTGTGATGAAAAGATGTTCGAAAATATAAGTGAGGAACGTGCCAGAACTCGACTGTAATCACACGTTTGACACAGTTTTATTTTTAATGTTCATGTCATTGAAATAATTGATTCTATTAAAATGTCAAATGATTAGTTTCCAAATGCCTTTGGTTTATGGTTTGCTGTCGAGATATTTTCGCTATCGTCATGTATTAGAATCAGGTCATCCTTCTGAATGAGTGGATAAGCTAAAGTGACGGGGTGCCCTATCGTTGTGGAGTACCCTTAAATTCTTAACGTTCAGTGCAAACCGTTTCTATACTATGAGTTGTCAAAAAGCATTTCCATCCTAGAGCTTTGTAATACAACTCCTGGGAAAAAGAATTGTGTTAATTTCTGTATGTGTTTCTCCCATCATCAAAGACCTTTTGTGTTAACAACCTCGTTACTATCATTTTGTTACGTTTAAGTTAGAATTGGTTTGCTCCCTTCTTCTAATTACGCCATGAACGCTTCTAAATTAGCTTATGTAGCATAGGATTAAAGTAATTAGATAAGATAAGATAAATAATTTTATTAATGGTAAAGAAATGATAGCATTAGGTTTTCACAATATTTTTTTGCTAATTTTATCAATATATAAAATAACAATATTATTTTTTTAATCTCCTCTTAAATATAATTATATTGGAGAAAACATAATACTATTGTAACTATATTGGAAAAAGCATAATACTATATTTTTCTCTATATTTCCCCTATTCTTACTTTCCTATAATATCATGTTTTTTCTCAATATAATTTTATAGGAGTATAAGAGGGAGAGAAAAATTGGAAAAAACATAACATTATAATATTATGTTTTTCTCAACAAAATTTCATACGAGGCTGAGGTGGCAGCAAATATTGAGAAAAACCTAATATTAGATATCATTTTAGGATTCAACTGCGTTAAGTAAGTCATTCACGTATGACCATTTCCATGAGAGGTAGTCGTAACTGACTAATTTCTCATGATTTTTGAATAGTTCACTTAGCACTCATTGCATCGGGTGATGCTCACAGGGGTGAAGAAGTGGGATTGGAACTAGTGAAATGTGGAGAACGAATCACATAGCATCAATCATCACTTCCGGGGCTTGCACCCGGTAACCAGGACTTCCCAGGGGGTCACCCATCCCAGATCTCCTCTGGCTCAAGCGCGCTTAACTGTGGAGTTTTTCCCCACAATCAAGCCCACTTAGCTTGCTACCCCATTTGCAAAACCTTAGCAAGTATTGTGCCTCATGAACCATTCAAGTAGAGATCCCTTGACTCTTTTTGAATTTAAGTATGGGATTACGCAGTGCATTATATTAGATATCACTTTTGGGATTCAACTGCGTTAGGTAAGTCATTCACGTATGACCATTTCCATGAGAGGTAGTCGTAATTGACTAATTTCTCATGATTTTTGAATAGTTCACTTAGCACTCATTGCATCGGGTGATGCTCACAGGGGTGAAGAAGTGGGATTGAAACTAGTGAAATGTGGAGAACGAATCACATAGCATCAATCATCACTTCCGGGGCTTGCACCCGGTAACCAGGACTTCCCAGGAGGTCACCCATCCCAGAACTCCTCTGGCTCAAGCGCGCTTAACTGAGATATTCTAGTCAAATCTTCTTGGTATTCCAGATATTTATTTCCTTTAAAATGGTTGCATATTTCACGATCTCTTCCTTTCTTTCTTCACACATTTCATTCCCAAGAGCTTCCAATCAGAGTTCCTCGATTGTAGTCAACCACCTCATACTTTGTATGAGGACATTTATGTTAATTTCATCTAGTGAATGTGTGACCCATGCATTCATGCATCCCTTTGAGGGAGGAGATCCTTTCTTTTGATCATGCTCTTAAGATAAAGCATTGGTGCATGTTATCAAATGTGATCATATATACCTCATTTTTCCTTTAGGTCATCCAGACTTCTTGCGACAGCTTCCTTGTTGAAAAAGCTTCAATCCCTTGATCTGCTTCATTTTTATGTCATCATACCATCATCTCATGAATTCCACATGTTTGGAATTCTTTATGAAACACTTGCTTCCTTTCTTGATCAATGAACCTTCCGATGAAGATTCCATCAGAGAATCTTGAGGATCTAAAGTATCCCCATTAACAAATGTTTCCTTTTGTCAGATGTATGATGAACCTTGTGCTAGATGAGCTTGCCACTTAAGTTTCCAATGAGATTCCCAAGAGCTATATCTTTGCCTTCCATAGATATTAACCATCTTTCATGTTCTTCTATGACAATGTCCCAATCTCTTTCTTTCAATCCTTCTATGATGCCTTGATGCATCCCTTTTAGTGAATTATGATGGTCATATCTTACAACATAAGGCTTAGGAGCTTGAAAAGAACTTAGGTGTGGAAGACTATCTCAATAGTTGAGATCTATTACTTCCTCCTTCTTGGATTTCTTCTTTTCAACTTCCTCTACTTCCTCAATAATGTGGGCTTCTTCTCTTCTTCTTTTGTTATTGTCCTTGTTGTTCTTAGGACAATCTATTTTGTAGTGTCCAAATTCTTGACGCCATAGAATTAGATTTTAGCCATGTTCTTTTTCTTTTTCTAAGGACCAAACTTTCCAAATTGTCCCTTTCTTCTTTTCATAGCAGCATAAGCTTGACTTTTCTCACCTACTCCCACATCAAATTTGGCCTTTATTCTATATTCTTCAATCTTGCATAGAGATCGTAGACCTTGGAATGGAGTAGTTTCTTTCTTCCCATAGATACTTGAAGTGAAGTTACCCCACTCCTCCGGTAATGCATTTTAATACAAATGTAATCATTTCACTATCAAATATGGCTTCTCCCAAATCTTGTATTTGATCTCAAATCTCAAATATCATCATAAAGTATGAGGCTATTCCATCTTTAGCTTGTAGAGTTCTTTCCTTAATGAGATGACTTCTCCAACAGTTCTTACAAAATACAACTCAACCAGTTCGTTATAGATTTATTTTGAAGTTTCGAGTTTAGATACATATGGGATGAGAGGATCCTTGATGGATTCTATGAGAATCAGTTGAGCCCTAACTTCCCCTTTACTATACTTGGCAAGAGCTTGAGCATTTTCCTCTCCCGGTTTTGTGATAGATCCTTTCACATGATCCGTGACCTCATTTTCAATGAGATTTATATTTGTTCTTTTCTTCCATGCAATATAGTTTGAATCCCCAACCAATTTGTTACTTTCCTTGCAAGAATAAATTTTGAAAAATTCATATAAGGTCATATACTTACTTGATACGATGCTCATTTCTCCTTGTTTCTTCTTTGATGTTGATGATGATATAGAGGATAGAAAACTTCTCCTTGATAAAGGTAGATTTCTTTTCAAGAATGATCCTCGATCCCACACGAAGTGAGATGACACAGCCTTTTGATCTAGGTTCTATACGAAGGAATTTGATGTATAAGTTCTGAAACTTGAGTAGGGTCTTTGTTATCTCTTGAAATATCTTGAGGGTTCCACCAACTTCTTTGTAGGTTTCTTCTTTGGTTATGATGCTTCCTTTGTAGATATTGACTTCACGATGATATTTTATTTGATTCCTTCCTTGAAACTTGATCCTTGAGTGTCTCTTGATTAGATGTGCTTTCTTGAATTTTTTACCTTAGCTCTGATACCATGTTGAGAAATTTAGCGCATCAAGTATTAAGTGATTCACTTCAATTAGTAACTTCTTGTGAGTGCTTTTTACTTCTTTAAATTAGGATATTCTTTTACTTAGGTTATTAGTGTTCTTCTTCGTCACAAAGTTACCAATGCAAGAACATATATATACGAGAGACACAGAATTTAGGCTATCATCCAGGGCCAAAACCTCTCACTCTTTGAGAGGAAAACTCACTCAAATTCTTCTTATAGAGATTCCAATTGATGAACACGAAGACCAAGACCCTTGACCTATTTTCCACTCCAAGATCAAGACACTAGTTCTATTAATTGTCAACCTTCTACTATTTTCCTCTTCTCGACTCCTTTTCCACTTTGACCTTCTTAGCACCAAGACATTGTCACCACTGAGATCTCCTTACTGATTCATCACCAAGATCTCATTTCTATGGTGGCATTGAGTTCTTCTCATTTTGATAACATTGATTCCTTCATACTATGGTGGCACCGAGTGTTTTTCACTATGGTGGCACCAAAATATAGTTATAGTGGTAGCATCAAAACGAATTGTGGTCACACTAAGATCATCTCCTATCCGAGCATATTGAGATGGTCACCAAAACTGTGATAACAATGAATTGTGGTCACAATGAGATGGCACCAAGAATCTGGTTTTCTGAACTGTAATGACACCGAGACAGAGATACTTCTTCTTTATGATAATAAAGAACCTTAATCACTGTAATTTCATCGAAATGTCTCCACTGTAATGTCTAAACTTGTTTCAAACACTGATCTAAACTTCTACTTCTTTGTTTTATCTCGAGATCTGTTGCCTTGTGATGCAAAGACCCTAGCCCTATATATATATATAGTTGTTGTCAGACATAAATAAGCCAACAAGAACATATGAACATTTGTGTCTCCATTAGGTGAAGCTGACATGTGTTCTTTATTTTATCTTGAGGAGGACTTGAAGACGAATAACTTGTGCTTGCCTTGGAGGGCTACTAGACAATCCTATAGACATACATTTGTAACATGCCCAAGAAGTGTTATTCATACATGACATTGAATCTCTTTGACTTTTATGACTAGATGACAAATCCTAAAGGCTCACAATGGGAGCCATCTAAAAATAAAATCGTTACTTATGAAGCCCATGAGGCAAGCATTACAAAATAATTTTATTTTTCTTCTTTACATCATTTTCATAAAATGAAAATTACACATGTAATTATGAAGACCGAACCTAGTTACTTTCCAACAAGGACCAATACCAATTTTATACTAAATAGATCTGTAATCAGAAAGTTTTATCAACCACCCTCCTCCACATAGATTTTGTTGGGCAGCCCCATCAAAATATCCAATAGGAACATTTGATGGGATCTTAGGAAAATGTTGACTTCTAGTATCCTTAATGTTGAATTCATGAATACAGTCTCTGAAGTGAGCAACTATCTTGGAATAAAGAGAAAGAAGGTTAGGTCTATCATCTCAAAAGATGATTCCATTCCAGAGGAGCCAAATACCCCAGGCAACAAAGATAGGGAGTGGACCAAGATGTTTTGATTTCTTTTTCCAAAAGTGGAGCACATATTCAAATGTGGACCATTTGTTGTGAGTATTGATGCCCATTGTCATACAAACAATTTCCCAAATTTCCTGTGCAATATGGAAATTTGTAAACATATGGTCCATAGTTTTTTCATGTTGATTACAAAAAATACAACAGTTTGGTCCAATACATCCTATTTTTTGAGTATTATCCCAAGTTAAAATTTTATTATGGATAACTAGGCAAGAAAAACATTTTAGTTTAGTTGGGATGTGCCAATTCTAAATGTACTTGTTCCACCATTTCCTATTTGGTTCAATTTATGAGATGACTATAACTTCATAAGCCAAGTGTGCTTTTACTGCCCCAAAAGTTGTGTCCCAACTCCATATTAAATGGTCCTTTGAGTTACAAAGCCTAACTCCATTTAAATTTAATTCTGATATGGAATTTGACCATTCCTCAAACAATTTATCTTCCAGTCCCAACTATGTAGGAGTAAGCCAGTTATTTCAGGCAGTCCCGAAAGAGTCTCCAGATTTCATATTATATAGGTAGATCAGTCCTTGGAAGGTGAGGAGAGAGGATCATTTAGGAGTGAACTTATAGACTCAATCCCCTCCAATGAAAGGGTCCTTACCTAGAAGAACATGTTTGCCATCCCTGACTAGCCAAGCAAGCCAACTATAAAGGTAAGGAAAAGTTGTAACAAGGGCTTGCCATACTATAAATCCTCCATTGATTGGTTTATTTTACTTATAATAGGATAATTTTATACTTATATTTACACTTGCTTGTACATGGTATTTATAATGGGTAATTTTACTGTAATGTTTATAATTTAGTTAGAATTTTGACATAGGTTTACAATATGGTAAGAAATTTTGAATAACAGATTGCTCTATAATTTTATTTAATGAGTTACATTCTCTTGATTGATACTTTAGAGTATTGTATAATGCTAATTTATATCTTTAATTTAAATTGTTTGTGATTTTAACAAATAACCATTTTTTACTAAAATGTATTTAATTTGAAATAAATTAATAAATATAAAGGTTGAATATATATTTAATAAATTAAGATTAATATTATATACATACTTTTAAAGTAATGGTTATATTTCTATTAACAAAACTAGATTTTGGGCTAGAACCAATACATTCAAAAGCAACATTAAGTTTGTATCGCTGCAAAATTGCTCTGGCAATAGGCAGACTATATTTGGGATTTCTTGCCTATTTCCTCTACTACATTGTTCTTTTATAAACTCCCAAAGATCCCATTAAACATTACATACTTGCATTGCATTAAAAACAAAATAAGTTAACTAACTAATCTTCATCATCTGGCACGTGTTGTCCAACTTCATCCATCTTTGGTGTCTCGACTTCTACTGACGGACCTGCATCCTTCGATTCTAGCTGCACATTCAGTTGTTGGTTGTCTAGGTTAACCATATTCTCTTGAGTGGTAGTGTCCTGAGCGCCACTGTCATGTTCGATATCGCTAACATTCCCAAGCCCAATCACCTCCTTTAAGACAAAGATGACCACTATTTCCACGTTTTCCTCTGAATTTTCTAGCCTACAATCTAGGTTCTCAGTTTTTGTCATTATGAATTTCGAGGCAGCCTGAACAATTTTTATAAGATTCCTCAAACTTTCTAGCTAACTCACCACAAGAGAGAAATGGGACCTAGCTTCAGAGATGATTTTCCTCTTAAGTGCGATATCATTTTCTCTATTTCATACCTGAACGCCCTCGAAGAGTTCTCAAATGAGCCTCCAACATTGTTTCCATATGGGGAAGCCATTTCTTTGTCTTGGTAGGGTGTGAAGCTAACCATATAGCAAAAGCCCTGGCCAACCATTTCCTTATAGTCGAGATCAACTCCAATTTGATGGTACCAAGGGTCACTTTAGAATCAATGCCTCTTGTTAATGCTCCTCCTGTAGACAATTTCCTTTCCATAGCTTCCTTCTCCAAGAACAATTCCCACATGATCGACAGATGATAATCCACCTCAAATTCTGCATGTGTAGGTCCTTCACATTCCCTTCACATTAAATCTTGGTCGCTTGCCTTCTAGTTGTCTGAGCTCCTGTCAAGTTTAACCATAATTATCCACCTGGGGGATGATATATCGATCTTGTCTCCATGCCTTCCTCTGTGTATTGTCTTGTCCAAGTAGTTATTACAACAATTATTTGTTTTGATATTTGTTTCACCCTTCTCTAATCCACTCCTGTAAATACAGAAGATAGATTTAATGCGGGTCATGGAACTTGACATTTGTTGGAGGGCGTTCATCCACCTTCATATTGCCTTGCTCTAGGGTGACTACCTTATTGGCTTGTTCATCCACCACTTTGTTAAGTTCCATTGTATATGGAAGAATTCTATAAATTCGAATTTGTCCAACATTAGTATTATTCTTTTTATTGTTGGGCTTAGATCAAAATCCTGATGTTTGAACCACTTGATACATTTTTTAATAGTTATTGTGGAGTCACAAAAAAATAATGAGTGATGCCATCGTATAGATCCAGTCTCAATCCTTGCCATAAGCCAAGTTCTTCTGCCCAATTATTTGTGGCTACTCCCAGACACCAAGCAAACTTTTTCAAGATTTTTTCATCGGGGCATAAAATTACCCCTTCCACTCTAGCATCCCCTGATTTTCCTTTCGCAACTCCATCAGAGAATAACCAATGTCGTCCCAATGATTCCTTCCATTTCTCGAATTGTTCTCTGGACAAGTAGATGAGATATGGAAGTTTCTTTTTCTCTTTTATTGTGCCTCCTTTGATTTCAATTTGATTTTTAACTTGGACCCATTGCCTATCTACCTCAGAATAGTTGTCCTTGTCTCTTGCATCAAACCCCCTTGCTGACACTGTATCAAATAAGAGTTGAGAGGATTTCCACACAAAAGTAGAGGCATTGAGAACCATTCCTCTGAAGGTGGCGTGGTTTCAAGATAGCTAGATTACCCAACAAATGTATTTAGGGAGATCATTCCAACACCTAGAG
>APFE030254715.1:411358-433453 GCA_000404065.3 Pinus taeda
GGAGTTTTTCCCCCAATCAAGCCCACTTAGCTTGCTACCCCATTTGCAAAACCTTAGCAAGTATTGTGCCTCATGAACCATTCAAGTAGAGATCCCTTGACTCTTTTTGAATTTAAGTATGGGGGATTACGCAGGGCATTATATTAGATATCATTTTTGGGATTCAATTGTGTTAAGTAAGTCATTCAAACGTATGACCATTTCCATGAGAGGTAGTCGTAACTGACTAATTTCTCATGATTTTTGAATAGTTCACTTAGCACTCATTGCATCGGGTGATGCTCACAGGGGTGAAGAAGTGGGATTGAAGCTAGTGAAATGTGGAGAACGAATCACATAGCATCAATCATCACTTCCGGGGCTTGCACCCGGTAACCAGGACTTCCCAGGAGGTCACCCATCCCAGAACTCCTCTGGCTCAAGCGCGCTTAACTGTGGAGTTTCCCACAATCAAGCCCACTTAGCTTGCTACCCCATTTGCAAAACCTTAGCAAGTATTGTGCCTCATGAACCATTCAAGTAGAGATCCCTTGACTCTTTTTGAATTTAAGTATGGGGGATTACGCAGTGCATTATTAGATATCATTTTGGGATTCAACTGCGTTAAGTAAGTCATTCACGTATGACCATTTCCATGAGAGGTAGTCGTAACTGACTAATTTCTCATGATTTTTGAATAGTTCACTTAGCACTCATTGCATCGGGTGATGCTCACAGGGGTGAAGAAGTGGGATTGAAACTAGTGAAATGTGGAGAACGAATCACATAGCATCAATCATAACTTCCGGGGCTTGCACCCCGCAACCAGGAATTCCCAGGAGGTCACCCATCCCAGAACTCCTCTGGCTCAAGCGCACCTAACTGTGGAGTTTTTCCCCACAATCAAGCCCACTTAGCTTGCTACCCCATTTGCAAAACCTTAACAAGTATTGTGCCTCATGAACCATTCAAGTAGAGATCCCTTGACTCTTTTGAATTTAAGTATGGGGGATTACACAGTGCATTATATAAGATATCATTTTTGGGATTCAACTGCGTTAAGTAAGTCATTCAAACGTATGACCATTTCCATGAGAGGTAGTCGTAACTGACTAATTTCTCATGATTTTTGAATAGTTCACTTAGCACTCATTGCATCGGGTGATGCTCACAGGGGTGAAGAAGTGGGATTGAAGCTAGTGAAATGTGGAGAACGAATCACATAGCATCAATCATCACTTCCGGGGCTTGCACCCGGTAACCAGGACTTCCCAGGAGGTCACCCATCCCAGATTTCCTCTGGCTCAAGCGCGCTTAACTGTGGAGTTTTTTCCCCACAATCAAGCCCACTTAGCTTGCTACCCCATTTGCAAAACCTTAGCAAGTATTGTGCCTCATGAACCATTCAAGTAGAGATCCCTTGACTCTTTTTGAATTTAAGTATGGGGGATTTACGCAGTGCATTATATTAGATATCATTTTTGGGATTCAACTGCGTTAAGTAAGTCATTCAAACGTATGACCATTTCCATGAGAGGTAGTCGTACTGACTAATTTCTCATGATTTTGGAATAGTTCACTTAGCACTCATTGCATCGGGTGATGCTCACAGGGGTGAAGAAGTGGGATTGAAACTAGTGAAATGTGGAGAACGAATCACATAGCATCAATCATCACTTCCAGGGCTTGCACCCGGAAGTGGGCTTGATTGTGGGGAAAAACTCCATAGTTAAGCGCGCTTGAGCCAAAGGAGATCTGAGATGGGTGACCTCCTGGGAAGTCCTGGTTACCGGGTGCAAGCCCCGGAAGTGATGATTGATGCTATGTGATTCATTCTCCACATTTCACTAGTTTCAATCCCACTTCTTAAACCCTATGAGCATCACCCGATGCAATGAGTGCTAAGTGAACTATTCAAAAATCATGAGAAATTAGTCAGTTACGACTACCTCTCATGGAAATGGTCATACATAAATGACTTACTTAACGCAGTTGAATCCCAAAATGATATCTAATATAATGCACTGCGTAATCCCCCATACTTAAAAACCAAATATTATAATATTAATATGGGGGAGCATCAGAAAAAACATAATATGGGTTTCATATTGAGAAAAACATAATATTATATATTACGTCAAGGTGGGGGCAAATATATGTAAAAACATAATATTATAATATTATGTTTTCTCAATATAGTTTCATATGAGGGTGGGATGAGGGAATTGGGGGAAACATTAGGAAAACATAATATTATAATATTAAGTTTTTACTAATATCGTTCATGTGGGGGGTTGGGGGAATATTGGAAATTGATGGGAAATATTACTGAAAACATAATATTATAATATTGTGTTTCTAAATGTAGTTTATGAGAGTTGGTGTAGGGGAATATTGGGAAAAACATTGTATTATATTACGTTTTTCCCAATGTTTCCCCCCACCTCCATTTCTCAATATAGTTTAACATTTTTTTAAATATTTTCCCTCACTCTTCCCAATATGGTTTATAGTTTATGAGGGTGAGAGTGGGATGAAATATAGGGAAAAACATAATATTGATTTATGAGGGGGAGGTTGTGGCAAGATATTGGTAAAAACATAATATTAGTTTATGGGGTGTGTGTGGGATGAAATATTGGGAAAAACATAATATTGGTTTATGAAGGCAGAGTTGGGGCGAATTATTGGAAAAAACCCTACCAAATAAACTAATATTATGTTTTTCCCAATATTTCCCTCACCCTCCCCCTCAAAAACTATATTGAGAAGGGGTGGGGAAAAATAATGGGAAAAACTATATTGGAAAGCGTTTTCTCAATATTTCCCCTTTCCCCACCCTCATAAATTATATTACGTTTTACCCAATATTTCCTCAATCTTGCCCTCTGTTGTAGCGGCTACAACCACCCTCCAAAATTTTGGTTCGCATACAAATTTCATAGCCTACCTTGGATCTTGCGATCGATCATCTTTGGTCACTTATTAGTAAGCTAATGATTTCAAGCTCCCCTCCTTGATCCTAAGAGTTGTTCGCATTCTCATCTTTATACAGCGTGTGTCATTTTCAGGCATAGGGGTTGTTGTTTTTCATGCAAAGATAATGTTGTTTTGCTTCAAGAGAAAGCATGTGCACATGAGTGGCTGTCATCACATAAACATGTTTCACACTCACTTCATGCACTCTTGTCACGAAGATTGTTGCATCAAGAAAAGTATGTATTATGTATTATGGATGATCTACGTTGTGTCACTAAGTGTCTATGTGCGATCACAGTCAAGTCCTATCAATGTTTACATATGTTTCACAAATCTCACACTCAGCCATTTTCCCGAGCAACCCAGCCTCATCCAACGTCCTTGAACTGTGAGCTTTGCTTCTGCAACCATCAAGCTTCTTTCCTTGCCTGTTGAAACCCTGCAGTGTGCAAAGACACCAACCTCCACCTACTGAAACCCCACAGACAACAACCTCCCTTGCCTATTGAAACCCCACATCCCGCAGAGACACTAACGAGCACTGCTCTCCAAAAATGCGCAGAGCAGTCAGGCAATGAGCACTGCTCTCCAAAAATGCGCAATGTTGTCCAAGCTTCCTTGTCTGTCTTGCATGCAGAAATTGCACAGACAAGCCTCCCAAGGCCTCATTCCGGCAGCAGTCATTGTCCACTGAAATTGTGCAGATCTACCTCTTAGTGACTACAGGAAAGGTGACATGCTGAAATCGCTTCCAAGGAGTTGAGGAGAAAGACCAAGGAACCAAGTAATGGAAAAAATCAGGCACGCATGCAAACTCCGTCGGATGCATGATCATCTTGAGGGTAAGTATGGTAAATAAACAACACCTTTCGAAGTACACCATATCATATCATTGTCATTGTCATTGTCATATCATCATGTCCTCGATAACATGCATGTGTGCAAACACAAAAAGTCATTTTATGTGTTTCTTCTACATGTCTTGCTTCCTTTTCACTTGTTTGACCAACTGTCGTCTTCGGCATGTTGATTGTTATGTCATGCTTACAACCTTGTTCTGGTGATGTTCAAGGTTGTGTTTGAGTTGTGCTCGCTATGTAAACATCTATCGCACTCACACACGATGTTGTAAGCACCGTCGCACAAATGTCATCACAGTGACCTGAATGTCTATCTTAAGTGTCGTGCTTGTTGCTCACACACGTTGGTCAATCACACAGAGTGTATGTTGTCTTGATGGTTCGAGGTGTCTTGTCGTCAAGTCATGTTGAGTGTGTGTTTGCAAGGTAATGCATATAAGAAGCCACTCGTTCACACACTTAGTCATTTTTCGAAACTATGTCGATCCGACCAGCATCCAACAGCCAGACCCTCGTTGAACTACATTGTGCAGTCCCAGCTCTCAATGATCATGCACTGCGGCCCAAAATTGCACAGAGCTTGAAGTTGCCTCCCAAACAGTCTACACTGCGCAATCCTGGAATCAACCCGACTGACTGTCACTAAGAACAACGCAGAAGTTCCTCAACAAGCCATCTCAATCTGTTCTACGTGCAAGCAAATACACCAAGCCTCTAGTTGGTCAACCAGAGAGTTTATCAAGGTAGTGACCCCGGGCTTCACTCCCCCAAAAAATTGCGCAGAAGCTACAAAGCATGCTCACTTCCGCTGACTGAAGAAATTGCACAAACATGTTGGAGAGACACTCGTTGCCTATCACTGCACCACCCTAAAAAATTGTGTAGTTTCCTCAGCCAGTCACCCTGTCAGCCAGCCTATTGCTCCTCATTAAAACTACGCAATTTTCATGAGCAGTTTCCCAGCTGCCCAGTGTCCCACTTACGCAAAAACTTCGCAAGGATGTCTTGTAGGCCAGCCTCCTAGCGCTGCGCAGTTTTTTGCTAGCAACCGGCTGCTAGCCTCCCCGGAGAAATTGCATAGTATTCACTGCCAGTCTCTCCTTGCTTCCTGCACTGTCTCCCTGGAAAAATTATGCAGATCTACCCTCCAACCGAGCCAGACCCTGCAAATAGTCACTGCCGATCCGGATTGCCTATCTCAGTGTCGTAGTGACCTCTACGCAATTTTCATAGATAGTGCCTAGAGCCCGCATCTCACCTTCAAATGTGCTCTACGCAGTTTCAGAGCCTTGTCCTCTCTCCCAATCCCCTACATTCGAAAGCGAAAAACGATGCATCATGGTAGACTAGGAAATTTTTGGATTTGATGTTGTCTCGTCATGAGTGATTGTAGATACAGGTACATGGATGTGACTTGGCACGACGACGAACGAGATGAACAAGGAACGCATGCTAGGAGACTTGTTCGCGAACGGACGAACACATGGAGCATGCCAAGTACAAGCAAAGGAGAGACATGCACGTGCAACATCAAGCGAACAACAAGACCATCGAAGACTCCACACACCTTTCCATACGAAGGTGAAGCTATGAAACACCAAGAGCACACTCATCACTCAGCAGCACTGCAGCTCGACATGGACACCACCACCAGCATGAACATATCAGCTTTGTCGTGTCGAGTCATGTCATGAGTCATCTCAACCACATCACTATTGTGGGCCATACTATTGTAATCAATGTAATGTGACGTGGAAGTCCAAGAGACCCACATGTAAAGTTGATGAGTCATGTAAATCCAACAGTCATGAGGGAAGTCGAACAGTCACAAGGGTCAGTTTCACCCTTGGCTATATATATCCCTCATTTGTACATGCAAAAGACTTTTCACCTTGGCTCCTCCCACATAGCCTTGAGAGTCGGTAATCTTTTCTTTGAGGAGCGAGCAATGGCTCCAATGCCCCGCTATCGGGGTTAGTGATGTAATGGTGTACGGATGTGTCTTAGAACTTTCACTTAATTCAAAAGCCTGTTAACAGGCCAAAACGTTTTCACACGTGTTGTATTCGTTTGTAAGACTATTCTTTGGACGCTTGTAATGCATGTTGCTTTAACCTGTATTAAGACAGTTGAACTATTTTGGTTGTTTTAATACATATGTTATTGGAAATGTGTTGTATCCATTGTTAACATTGTCTCTCTCCCGTGTCGGCTATCCCACGAGACACTCGACAAATTCATTCTTGTAAACTTGTTATAACGCCCGACGCACTCGTGTGGACTATTCTGATGGGTGTTGTACGTGCTATCTGTTCACCTTATGTTTGTGACTGTCGCATCCGTGTGGACTAATCCGCTGGAAGCTGCACATTTCCTATTGTGTTGTGTGTCTCTAGCAGAGTTGGGACTATTCCCTTTCAACCTGAGACTCACTTCCATCCTCTCCCTCTGCAGTGAAAGAACTTTGACACAAGCGGCACTAAGCACTCACCAGGCACGCAAACCTCGTTGTTTGAAGACAAAGTAAACCACTTTGATGTGCTGACAAGCAAGAGCTAAGGAAAATCTTTAAAATAATGACAATCGGGCCATTGTACCGAATGGGAATCCTACACCAAACGGTGTGAAGTCTAGTTGGGAGTTCATACAAGGGAGATATCCCCTGAATGTTGGCGAGTCCAGCACCGTCAACATTTCTGGCACTAGAAGGAGGGCCAGATGACAAGCTGAGTCCTCACAATTGGTTTTGAATCTTCGCACACTTATCGTGACTAAACACAGAATTTCTCTTTCGGAGTGTATGTCTTATGGAAACGACTTTGAAATCTCGGAAGAGCTCTGGAATAACTTGTCATGTAAAACATACGATGATGGAGGCCAAGTAGCCTTGGTTAGACACATGATTGGCGTTGTAGGCTTCTGTAAAAGGCATAAAATCTTTGAAGATTACATGACTTGCGCGCTATTTGCATACATGTTTCAAGGGCACCCACTGCATTGGCATGCCACGCTGCCCGAAAAATCTATTCATTATTTCCATCATCTAATCGCAGAGATAGACCGTGCTTTCAATCATTTTGACCGTAAAGAGCTCAATAAAGAAATTTAGAAATTATGGAAAGCACCTGATGAATCCGTTGAACAATTACATGCGCTTTTGTAATCTTGCATATCAATTTCCTGAAGAAGAAATTGATTGGGAATTCTTGGATGGGAGATTTGAGTATCTTCTTTACATATCTGAAAACCTGCAACTCTTAGAATCATTCAAACCCCTCCCAGCATACTTCGCTGATGAAGTTGCGCAATCACAAGCGGACACAGTCGCTGTCACAAGTGACTGCCTGCCTTCCCTTCATCAAACAGCTCCACCCCCGCAAAGTGATGTGGGAGAACATGCACACACATCTATTGAACCGTCACATCCTCCTACCCCACCTACTCTTGATATCTACACAGATTTGGCTTGCAAGCCCGCTGGTTTTCATGTGAACTTGTTACCTCAAGCTCCGTTCTCGCGTTTTGTTGATCTTCCAGACCGTATTGTCTTGTGTTCTTCCGTTCCGGACTCCACACTTGTTGTGAACAAGGATCAAGTTGTTGATGGAGTCAGTGTTGTGCAGCCAACCTGTGCTATCATTCATGATGAGTGTGTGTGGGAATCTAAAGAAGAACCCACGGTGAAGGATGACTCCCTTCCATCCATGCCTCATCTGCTCTATCCTTATATCCCTTGTGATTCTGCCACTATTGATTTCCCTTGTGAAAACTCATTTCCGGATGTTTCTACTTCTGATCATTCAAAGGACACATCGGATGCCAGTCTGTCATTACATTGCGGAGAGCACACATCTTCTTCTGAAAATTCATCCCATCTATCATCTATCATTTCTGAAAACACAGAGGGTAAACATCCTTCCTTCTCATCTACCCCTCTGCACGATTCATCAAATCATGAGGATGCCAACGAACATCCTGAATTTTCTGATCGTGGTTGACGTGATCTATGTACATCTTCATTTGATCACGATGTTGATTCACTCGTTGTTAATCTGTCTACGATGATCTACCTATTGACAGAGTGGAAACCCTGCAGGTTGTCGAGGCACTTCAGCTTGAGCTGATAGTTATGTCAGTGCCTCGTTGTCCTGAGATTAGTTCCACTTCCGATCAGAAAATTTTCGAAATAGCCAAGGCTCCTCACCACTCTCTATTTCGCACTGAAGCTCAACCAAACACCCAGATTTCGCTTCCTCCACTTGAATCACATGATCCCATCGCTCAAGCTTTAGAGGAATCTTACACAACAAGCGTGCTTCCAAAGCATAAGTTGTTGGTATTTCTCATATTCGCTCGTATGTCACAATCCAAAGAGTGTGTATGTTTACCATTTGCACGCAGTGCGTCGCAACACCATGGTACGTCTACAAAATGTTTGTTTTGTGCATTCGCTCTTTTCTATTGTGTGGATGTTTCAGAACTCGGAGCATGTTGGTCTTCATTGATCTATCATTCTTGTTTGTTGGTTTACATGCATATCTTTCGTGTTAACCATGCCTTCACCAACATGGGCCAGCTAATGCGCTGATGGCTGCATTGGAAATATCACTTCACGTGACTAGGCCCATGCACTGTTTAACGTAGGAGTAGGAGTAGTCTTTGCTTCTTGCTTTGCTTTCCTTTCTGGTTTGCATGTTTGTTTGCTTGCTTACTTGGCTTGGTTTGCTTGGTTTGCTTGTTTTTCTTTCGCTTTACTTCTGCTTTTTGCTTTTTTCTTTCTTCGCTTGCTTGTACCAATAAGTTAGCCTCTCATGAAACTGTGTTTGGCTCTCGAGACAAGCTGGGCAAATCTAAGAGGACTTGTACAACTACCAACACTTGGTTATCTATTGTCCTCTCTCTTTATGAAGAGCTTGTGTCTTTAGTCGATGATGCCTTGAAGGAAAATACATTTTGTTCAGAGTGAGTCTTGGTGAAAACAGAACGCTTGTGCTCTAACTAGCACCACCTACTCTAGTCGGTTGTTTTGGGTTATAACCCTTGTCAGCTTAGTCAAGTAGAGTGACGTGAGGGGAAAAACTTTAACAAGTATGTCAAAAGTAGACATAACATACTTCTCTCAAGGAAAAACCTCTTCTGCGCTCAATAAGTCATGATCCCTCTTTCGCCTCTGTAATAAATAAGTGCCTATGCACAGTCCTTGAAAAAAAATGAAAAATGAATAAGGTGAAAGAAGAGAAAGGCTTCAAGTGCAGAGAGGTGATTCAAGCAACTCGTCGGGGTACTGACCAGGCTCGCTGGCAATGGAGTGATGCTTGTGTTTCTGTGTGACTTCGTCAAGGTATTGTCCAGGCCTACTGGCAGCAGAGCAACACCAGAGATGAAACTTCAACTCTGACAATTATATTACTTATGCATCAATATACCCCTCATCCCCAATCAAAATAACTATGTTGACTTGGCTTGGAATGTGTGCTCATTGATCAAGAGAATGGTAGGGACTACATCTTTCAACCAAGCTAGTGTGCAAACCACGATGATTAAAGAATCAAACAATACTTCAAGAAGGGTTAGACTCGCTTTTCACGAAACAATGTCCATACAGAGAGTTGGAGTTCTACCAGTGTGTCGCCAAGTGTTGTAGCAGCAACAACCACCCTCCAAAATTTTGGATCGCATGCAAATTTCGAAGCCTACCTTGGATCCTGCAATTGATCATCCTTAGTCACTTATTACTAAATTGATGACTTCAAGCTCCCCTCTTTGATCCTAAGAGTTGTCCGCGTTCTCATCTTTATACAGCAAATATCAATTTCGAGCATAGGAGTTGTTTGTCATGCAAAAGGAATGTTGTTTTGCTTCAAGGGAAAGCATGTGCGCATGAGTGGTTGTCATCACATAGACATGTTCCCCACTCACTTCACGCACTCTTGCCACAAAGGTTGGTGCATCAAGCAAAGCATGTCTTATGTATTTTGGATGGTCTATGTTGTGTCACTAAGTGTCTGTGTGCCATCACAGTCAAGTCCTATCAATGTTTACGTATGTTTCACTAATCTCACACTTAGCCATTTTCCCGAGCAACTTAGCCTCATCCATCTTCCCAAAACTATGCGCTTTGCTTCTGCAACCATCAAGCTTCCTCCCTTGTGTGCTGAAACCGAGCAGTGTGCAGAGACACCAACCTCCCTTGCCTACTGAAACCTCGCAGTGTGCAGAGACACCAACCTCCCTTGCCTGGTGAAACCTCGTAGCCCACAGAGACCCCAGCCAGCGCTACTCTCGAAAAATGCGTAGAGCAATTAGGCAATCAATACTGCTCTCTAGAAATGCGTAGAGCAGTCCAGTTGCACTACACTCGGAAATTGCGCAGAGGTGTCCTCCCAGGACTCCCATCTCGCAGCAGTGTCATAGCCTCAAAACTGCGCAATGTTGTCCAAGCTACCCTATATGTCTTGCATGCAGAAATTGCGCAGACGGGCCTCCCAGGGCCTCATTCCGACAGCAATCATTGTTCGCTGAAATTGCGCAAATCTACCTCTCAGTGACTACAGGAAAAGATGACATGTTGAAATCGCTTCCAAGGAGTTGAGGAGAAGTACCAAGGAACCAAGTAATGGAAAAGATCAGAACCACAGGCAAACTTCATCGAATGCATAATCATCTTGAGGGTAAGTATGGTAAATAAAGAACACCTTTCGAAGTACACCTCTTAGATGAGTTTTCAGGACTGCTTGTCATTGTCATATCATCTTGTCCTTAGTAACATGCATGTGCACAAACACGAAATGTCATTTTGTGTTTTTCTTCTACATGTCTTGCTTCCTTTTCACTTGTTTGACCAACTGTCCTCTTCGGCATGTTGATTGCTATGTCATGCTTGCGACCTCATTTTGGTGATGTTCAAGGTTGTGTTTGAGTTGTGCTCACTATGTAAACACCTATCGCACTCACACATGATGTTGTAAGCACCGTCGTGCAAGTGTCATCACGGTCGTTCGAATGTCTATCTCAAGTGTCACGCTTGTTCCTCACACCCGTCAGACAGTCACACTGAGTGTATGTTGTCTTGATGGTTCGAGGTGTCTTGTCATGAATTCATGTTGAGTGTGTGTTTGCAAGGTCATGCATGTAAGAAGCCACTTGTTCACACACTTAGTCATTTTGCTGAAACTCTGTCGACCAGTTCACCCTACAACAGTCGGACCCTTGATGAGCTGCACTGCGTAGTCTCAGCTCTCAGTGGTCATGCACTGTTGCCTAGAATTGCGCAGAGCTTAAGACTACCTCCTAGGCAATTTGCACTACGCAATCCTGGAATCAACTTGACTGACTGTCACCCAGAACAGCGCAAAAGTTGCTCAGCAAGCCATCTAAATTTGTGTTGCCCACAAGCAAATCCACCAAGCCTCCAATTAGTCAACCAGAGACTTTGACCGGGTAGTGACCCCGGCGGGCCTCACTCCAAAAAATTGTGCAGAAGTTGCCAAGAACGCCCGCTTCCGCTGACTGAAGAAATTGCGCAGACAACCGTTGCCTTTCACAACACTGCCCTAAAAAATTGCACAGTTTTCTCAGCTAGTCACCCTATCAGCTGGCCTGTTGCTCCTCCTGAAAACTGCATAGTTTTCATGAGAAGTCTCCCAGCTACCCAGTGTCCCGCTCAACCCAGAAACTTCGCAGGGATGTCTTGCAGGCTAGCCTCCCAACTCTGCACAGTTTTTTACTAGCAACCACCGCCAGCCTCCCCGAAGAAATTGCGCAGTTTTCACTGCCAGTCTCCTCTTGTTGTCTGCAGTGTCTCCCGGAAAAATTGTGCAAATTTGCCCTCCAGCCAAGCCAGACCCCGCAGACAGTCACTGCCGATCTGGATTGTCCATCTCAATCTCCCAGTGACCTCTGCGCAATTTTCATGGACAACGCTTGGAGCTCGCATCCCGGCTTGAAATGTGCTCTGCGCAGTTTCAAAGCCTTTTCCTCTCTCCCAATCACTTGCATCCGAAAGCGAAAAACAATGCATCATGGTAGACTACGATATTTTTGGATTTGATGTCACCTCCTCATGAGTGATTGCAGATATAGGTACATGGATTGTTAGTTTCTGCTAGCATCGGAAGTTCTCTAGCCTTGAAAATTGGTGGAGAGGCTAAGGCACATGAGTTCTAAAGAACCTAGGAACCTTTTGGTGAAATTCCACCCAGATTGTATTTTATTAAAATAATTAATATTTTTAATGGAGTTCCTAAGTCTAAACTTAGGGAAATTAAAATATTAATGGGTATTAATCAAAATATGGGTGAGAAAAATCTAGAAGGTACATCAAGTCATGTTTTAATCTTAGCTATTGATTAGAGACTTAATCTCGGTCGTTGAAGACTCAACAAGGAAAGTATAAAACGGAGGCTTGGGGTTCATTTAAAAATACACGCACAGAGAGAGAATTGATCTAGAGTTCGATATATGGGGCTACGAAGCTGAGAAATTCGAGTTAAATGATCATTCAGCAGTAGAGGGGCAATGAAAATCCGGGAGGACTTTCTGGGGAATATTGACAGAGAGGCGGAGAGAGCTTGCAGAGAGGCAACGTAGTAGCCGGGAAAGGCTGACGCTGGGTCAATCTGGGCCCACGTAGTCTTGACGCAGAGCCAGAAGCAATGTTGCAGTTATCGTTATCGGGATATTATCGACGAGGGACAAAATCAGGAAAAAATCACAAAAAAAATCGTAAAAATGGGGAAAAAATCATAAAATACAAAAATATTCATTTTTTTTTCAATTTTTTTAATAAAAGCATCTACAACATAAAATAAATACATTGACAAATAAATATGATAAAAGAACTAATATATAAGATGTGTAATATCATTTCTAGTGCTACATCACACATAACAATGAATCATGTCCTGAATAGTAAGTCCTGACTCCTGAGTCCCAACTCAGCTTCAAAATATCAACAAAAAAAAATAATGTATCTCATATCATGAGTCATAATGTCATATACAATGAAATGAACAAAATAACTAAAGTCTAATAGACTAATACTACTAATTTCCTCTGCCTCTCTTGCAAGAAAATGCAATAGCTTTCCCTTTCCCTCTATATGTAGATGTTGGTGGAGTTGGTAGTGGACTCTGTTGTGCTCTAGAAGTTGAAGAACTAGGAGCTATAGGAGGTATACAACGTCCTCTACTGGTGGCAGGGGTAGCCCGGGTAGTTGGTGTTACCTCCTCCTCATGTTGCTCCTCCTCCTCCTCCTCCTCCTCTACGCCTTCCACTACCTCCTGCTCTAACTAATCATCGGCAGACTCCATGAGAGGCCTCTCGGCCTCAACCCTCCATGCAGCATTGGTGTCAATCCCATCCAATGAGATGGCCTCCATATCAGGTGTCCTCTCAAGTTACCTCACCCACAATCGAAGATTGTAGTAGACGTAGACCATGTCACTAAATCGCTGGGACTCCAACCTGTGCAAAGATCATGAAATAATAATTATAAAAAGAATATTGTTTAATGAATTCAAAAAAATATTTGGAAATTTGCAATATTTTAAGTTTTAAGTTTAACTTGTTGCGCTTCTTGTTGTTTATTTTTTCAAATACACTCCAGTTGCACTCGCATCCTAAGGAGTTACATGTTTGGCTGAGGATTCGAATGGCAAGCTTTTGCAGATGGGATACCTTAGCACCATACATTCTCCACCATGCATCTACAACAAAATTACAAACAAAATTTTAAATAAACATAAGAAAAAAATGAAAGTTGAAAGTTGAAGCAAAGTATGAAGTTATGATCTTCAAGAGACAATGAAATTTGAAACAAACTAAAAAATACCTGACATTTTAGCCATCCTATCAGTCACAGCCATCTCAAAGCCAAATGTGCCACCTTCCATCTTGTATGTCTCCATTTCTTTGGAGATTTCTGTACGTGCTGCTGGAGATCGCACCATCCTCTGAACAACGGCTAAGAATCCATCCATGATCTCATCATGAAATACAAACCCACATGGGTAAGAAAATGCGGGGTTCAGGTAGATCCTTGCAGCATGAATGGGACGATGGAGTGTGTTGTTCTATCGTTCATCAATCATTTCCCATAGGAGGAGTTGTTTCTGAAACCCCTCATCTGTTATCATCATAGTAGGCTCGAATGGATTCTTTGCCCTGTCCATGGCCTCATACAAATAGCGCATTGCGGGCTTCTCACCATGAACTAATCGAAGAACCTTTATCAAAGGTTCAGTAATGGTGCACACCTCCTCCACTCCCGCCCAGAAGTCTTCCTAGTATGAAACTAATCTGCATATGGCCTCTCCCTCTGGTTTGCGGCTCATTGTCAAAGCACGTCACTCATCTGAAAGAAACATTCTCTTCACATCCAACATAGAATTCAAGAGGGATTGAAGAGATATGAAAATGGTGGCAAACCATATAATGGCGGGGTGGACCAACTCTTTATTGTTGGTGAATTTTCTCATCAAGCTAAGCACAGATGTATGATTATATATAGATTTTGTAATGTTTTTTTATGACTCAACAATATCTTTGACAAAGGAAAATTTTCCTGTGTCCTCCAACATCAAATCAATATAATGTGCAGCACAAGGTGTCCAAAATAAAGTAGGATGTCTCTCCATAAGCATCCTGCCAACAGCAACATAATTTGCAGCATTGTCCGTTATGACTTGGACAACATGTTCTGCACCCACCTCCAAAATAAACACATCCAACAAATCACATAAAGTTTTTGCATCTTTGATATGTGAAGATGCATCAATAGATTTCATAAACATTGTCCCCTTGGGACAACTAACCATCTCCCCTTTTGGTCGGTCCAACCATCTGACATCATAGTGCATCCTATTTGTGATGCCCTAAACTCCTCCAATCTTTTGGTGCAGTCAACCTTTTCATTTTGAAGAATCCAGCCTCTAAAGTCATCATAAGAAGGGATTTTGTACCTTGGGCCAACAATTGCAATAGCAGCAACAGCAAGCTGGAAAAATGGATTATTCCTTGCAACGCTAAAAGAAATATCACTCCAAAGGATAAATTTGGCCGACAACATGTCAGCGTGTTCTTTCTCATTTTTTTTATGCATTGAAGTGATAGATGGTTGTGAACCGAATGTGGTTCTAGGAACAAAAAATGATGACGCAGCTACTGGGTTGGTTGTAAATATTGATGATGAAGTACAACCAGTGCCACTTCCTTCACCTGAGCCTAACACCCTCTTTGCTAGTTGCCTCTTCATTTCTACTTTGGCCTCTCTGTCGTGCTATAATTCTTCCAATGATCTCATGGCTCTTCGAATGATTTCCGGATTTGTATTTGTGCAAAGCCCTACATCAAATCCAGGAATTTGTGCAGGGTGATACTTCAATCTATAAACCCCCCCGACATATGATGCCCACACAACTTGCGACTTAAGTTCATTCTATCAAACCCTCCATCAAGTTCACCAAATTCCCATAGAGGGTCCAATTTCCTTGGCATATTTGTAACTTGGTTGAACTCTTAACTCTTGAGTTTTAAATTTGTAAGATGAAGTTTGAACTTTGAACTTTAAAGTTGAATGGTGAACCTATGGCGAAATAATGATTGCAAGTTACAAAATTAAAAAACAAAAATTACATATATGAGTAACATGACAAAACACATGGAATTTTTGACAATTTAACAAACAAAAACCCCATCAAATCAGTTCAAAAATATTTGATAAACAATGGGTTATCCAAACCCAACCAAAAACATAAAAAAAACCAAAACAAAACACATAAATTTGGTGCCCATACCGTTTGCTGGAGAAAATTGATCCTCTCCTCCTTAGCTCTCAATCCACCAGGGTTTTTGACTCATTTTTCTCCTCCAATCGACAAGTTTTTTCTCCTAGGTCACTCCCAATCCACCGCTGCCCCTGGCTGTCGAAATGAATCCAAAAAAAAAAAAAAAAATTGCTAATATAAACCCATTGTTTGCCAGCCCAATGATTTTTACTAATCAAATCACAAATTTTTTGGTTGTTCTCGCGAGTATTTCAATAAATCGCGATTTTTCCATAAAAAACCGTGGAACAATAAAAGAAAACAAAGAAAAAAGAAAAAAAATCGGTTTAATAATCGGCTAATTATATCGGGAAAAATAAAAATCGTGAAAGTCCAATTTAATCGTGATTTTCGCATCACTGGCCAAAAGGGCCTACGTAGAGAAAAAAAGTTGTCTAGAATCCTGAACTGTCGGAACAGCCAAAACTGCTAGGAACTGTCGAAACAGCTGGGATAGCTGACGCAAATGATAGAAGAGGTGATGCAGGGTTGACGCAGACCCTAGAAGAATGACGCAGGGCCTACGCAAAGCCTAGAAGGCTAATGCAGGGCTAACGCAAAAATAGTCTAGGTTAGCTAGTCTTGTGCTGAATCAGCCGAAATTCTGCCAGGTGAAGTGAGGTAAAACTCACTCAAATTTTCCGCCAGTATTTTCTCTGTAAAGGATTGGTAGATGTGCATCCTAGATTTGTATTCAAATATTTCTCCTGCGTAATAATAAACTCTCATAACTGCTACACTGGTTTTCCTGCATTGGGTTTTTCCGAGGACTATTGTGTCCAAGAATAAGTGTCCTATGCATCTTTGTTCTTTGCATTGTTTTCTATTTCATGAGATCAAATATTTAATTAGTGTAGGATGCAGAAGTAATTTGCTTCAGTATTCAGAAGAATAACTTGATGAATGTAATTTAGAAATCAAGTAGGTGAAGTAGATTTAGATTTGTTGCAGTAGGGGTTCCTTCGAGTCTAGGAACTTTCACATGGTATCAAAGCATTGATTTTGAAACAGAAAGAGGAGATCCAGTGCTAAGCAGTGAGGCTGAAAGCTGCACTTGGCAGAGATTCGAATCCCCTTGAAGGGATTGCGCAATCCTTGCCAAGAAGCAGATCCGAGGAAATCTCTCTCTGAGTGAGATGACAAAGAGGTACGACTTCTAGTTCGTGAATTTGCAGAGGCAAAGGGAGTGACACAAAGCCTCAGCGCAGTGCTTGAAGGGCTCAATTTTTGTAAGGTAGAAATCTACTGGAAAAGAACAAAGACACGTAGAAGGAGAATTTTCTACTCAGAGGACTTTCTACCACAAAGTTCGAATTTCTCACTTGCTGAGCAGCTGAGTAGTGCTAAGCAGTGAATAGAGTCGTCAATTCGACAATTGGGTGAGATGGCATTGCATGGGCTCAGAGATCAAGACAAGTTGGAAGGTCCTTCCAACTATGTCATTAGGAAGACCAGAATCTTAGTTGTTCTGGAGGAATATGATCTCAAGGCCTACGTCAATAGTGTTGTAGTTGTTCCTGCTGACAACGATCAAAAGAAGAAGTACAAAGCCAAGCAGGGGAAGACAAAGAGTCTTATTCTCGATGGAGTTCGAGATCATGTGGTCTCACACTTACAAGGCAAGGATACAGAGCAAGAGATGTGGGAAGCCTTGTCTTCTCTGTATGAAGCCTCTTCCGAACGATGGAAGATGTATTTGGAGTAGAAGTTGCAGCGGACTTTGATCCAGAAAGGAGAAGGGGTGAAACTCTACCCTCGATGTCTTTAGGACACTAGAGACCAGCTTGCTGTAGTGGGATCCACTCCTCAGCCAACCACGATGGTGAGGATAGCCCTGAATGGAGTCTCAGATGAATGGCAAGTTTTCGTCCAAGGCATATTGGGCAGAGAAATACTACCTTCATGGGAGGAGATGTGGGCGCTCTTCAACAAGAGGAGTTAAGGAGGGACCTAGTGAAGGTCAACCTCAGTGGCAATAGTGGGTGTGGCACAAAGACGAAGGAGGAGGAGGAGAACGCATCTCTAGCATCGAAGGGACAACAGAAGCCGAAGTAAAAGAAGGACATTTCGAAGGTGAAATGTTTCAGTTGTGGCGAGATGGGCCACTATGCATCCCAGTGTCCTTTGAAGAAAAAGGACAAGAATGAGAAACGTGATCCTAAGGCTGCTTCAACAAAGATTAACGAGGACGAGTTTGCCATGAGTGCCCATGCATATCTAGGAGGGAGATGGGGTGATATTGAGTTGTAGTCGGGAGGACTACATGTGAGCAGGATCCTTGAGGAGTCCACCTCTTGGATCAATTCCTTGCTATGGGAGCCCAAGATTCAGCAGTGGCAAGATGGATGCAATGGAGTGTTTGGAAACAGATGCAGTGGATGGGGACCAGAGACTGATCAGCACAAAGCAAGGTTGACAACACTGCAGTTGACACAGTGTAGGAGTCAACAGCAGCGCAGAAGATTCAGAGGGTCAGAGTCAGCATCAGTCAGATTCCAACATTCATTGTATTATGTTGAACACAGTTAAGAACAACTAATTTGGATGTTTTTTAGTTGCCTCTCTCAGCAACTGAGTTGTAGTACAGATGCTGTGTTAGCAGTGGTAGTGCTAGCAGCATAGCAAATGCAGAATTTGAGAGGGAGTTGTAGTATAGATGCAGTAGTGGCAATGGCAATGTCATGGGCAACAGTACAGTAGCAGCGACAGCACAATGTTGGTGGCAACAACAATGCAGAAAGGAGGTGCTTCAGAAACAGAGCAGCACGCAGGTGGACATTGTTGCTAGAGCACTTTCCTCGCTAAGAGGGAGTGTTAGCTTTTGGTAACATTGGAAGTGCTCTAGCCTTGAAAATTGGTGGAGAGGCTAAGGCACATGAATTCTAAAGAACCCGGAAACCATTTGGTGAAATTCCACCCAGATTGTATTTTATTAAAATATTTAATATTTTTAATGGAGTTCCTAAATCTAAACTTAGGGAAATTAAAATATTAATGGGTATTAATCAAAATAAGGATGAGAATGATCTAAAAGGCAGATCAAGTCATGCTTTAATATTAGTCGTTGATTAGAGACTTAATCTCGATCACTAACGACTCA
Organism: Pinus taeda; assembly: GCA_000404065.3. Lineage (NCBI taxonomy): Eukaryota > Viridiplantae > Streptophyta > Pinopsida > Pinales > Pinaceae > Pinus > Pinus taeda. Next base: position 430,102 of record APFE030254715.1, read on the forward strand.
AACAGGAAAAGTATAAAATGGAGGCTTGGGGTTCAAACTTCATTTAGAAATACACACAGCAAGAGAATTGATCTGGAGTTCAATTTCTGGGGCTAGGAAGCTAAGAAATTCAAACTAAGTGATCATTCAGCAACAGAGGGGCAGTGAAAATCCCAGAGCAGGAATTTCCAGAGAATACTGACAGAGAGGCGGAGAGAGCTTGTAGAGAGGCAGCGCAGTAGCAGGGAAAGGCTGACGTTGGGCCAGTCTGGGCCCACGCAGTCCTGATGCAGAGCCAGAAGGGCCTGCACAGAGCAAAAAAGCTGCCTATCACGCAGAATCCAGAACTATCGGAACTATCGAGAACTACCGAGAACTGCCAAAACAACCGGGATAGCTGACGCAGAGGGCAAAAGAGGTGATTCAGAGCCTAAAAGGCTAACACAGGGCCAGCGCAAAAATAGCCGGAGTTAACCAGTCTTGTGCTAGATCAGCTGGAATTCTGCTGGGTGAAGTGAGGTAAACCTCACTTAGATTTTCCGTTAGTATTTTCTCTGTAAAGGATTGCTAGATGAACATCCTAGATTTGTATTCAGATATTTCTCCTGCATAATAATAAACCCTCAAAACTGCTGCAGCGATTTTCCCGCATTGGCTTGTTCCGGGTATTATTGTGTCCAAAAATAAGTGTGTCCTATGTATCTTGTTCTTTTCTTTGTTTTCTATTTCATGAGATCAAACATTTAATTAGTGTAGGTTGCAGAAGTAATCTGCTTCAGTATTTAGAAGAATAACTTGATGAGTGTAATTTAAAAATCAAGTAGGTGATGTAGATTCAGATTTGCTGCGGTAGGGTGATCCAGGAGGATCTTGTCAGTCCAACATGAGTGGAGTCTTCAATGGTTCAAAGTCGAAATGGTCTTCAAATGATCATGGTCGATGAGGTCTTGAACTTTATCAGCTTCGCCAGTATTCGTTGTCAGCATTCAGTGTCCGATATCTTCAATTTCGACAGTAATGTATATGGTTCAGGTTGTTCGGTGAAGTCAATGGTTTTCATGGTGTTCGAAGGATATGTACCTGGTTGTCGACATATGGTTGTCGTCAGTTCCGCCAAGGTTTGGTTGTCAAGGATGGAACAAGTCATCTTGTGGGTTTTTATGTCACATTGTGACAATTGTTGTAAAAGGAGTTCTTTTGATCATGTGACAAAATCTCAAAGACTAAACTCTAAAAACATCATATTAAAACCCCAATACATAACCTAAGTCCTAGCCCTAACACCTAAAAACCTAACTTAAAAACAACACCATGTATTTAAATACATTAAACCTAGTCTACAAACCCTATTGGGCCATGTAAATACATTACAATACACATAAACCATATAATAAACATTACAATGGATTACGTTACCCCTAACCGCTGGCCTTAACCGCGCGGGGAGCTAACCATAACGCGCCAGGTGAGCAAACAGGATAAACCGTCAGGGTTAACGATAATAGGGCCTGACCGCGTAGAGATTTCAACCGTAACTGCATCGAGAGAAAACCTCGGCACGTGAATAGAGCAGCTCATTGCACCATCACCGTCAGCTAGCCGTAACTGCCGAGGATCAATGCCGGGTGTCAGCCTGTGGTTAGACTACGGCTGGTCACATGTTATCCATCACCTCTTTCCGCCCAGTTAGAAAACCGTCAACAGTTTCCACCTATCCAAAGTCGTATTTGGGCTTTCGTTGAGTTTTATGTCTATTTTTAAATCACATCATGTAACTAAACCCTCAAGGTGTCCCTAGTGGATTGGACCGAAACCTTAGATAGGTTCATGGCTAAACATAGCAGTGGAGAGCTCGAATGAACCCAAACAAGTTATAAATTCATATTTTGGTCATGAAGAAAGCATTAGAGAGGTTTTGGAGCTTAGTGTGCAGATTCTTGAGGTTATAGGCAATTTTGTTTTCAATGTAACAAGAGCATCCAGACTCAAAATTGGGAACCGTGACAGGCGTTGGAAAGCTCGTTCAAAGAGTTTTCTTGTGACAATGACCAGAAGTGCCTGCGTGCACGATCAGTCTGGTCAATTTGCTATGTAATAGACCGCCTTGGATTCAACCCTAATAAAGCAGACGCCCATCTTCAAAGCAGACCCGGAGACGTAGTCCATCACAGACAAACTCCGTAATCAATCTTCCTGTCTGGTATCGATGTGTTTTTGCTTCTTATTACTTCTGTTTACATATTTCTTATGTTTCAATTCTATCGTCAATTCATTCTTTTTCAATCAATTCTCACGGTTAAACTACTTCAAGTTAACATTCGATTCACTAATGGCATTAATCAATTCTACTTCAGTTTAACATATGATCATTTAAGATCATAAGGATTCCTTCAAGTCTAGGAATTTTCACATGGATGAGACATGGCGCGACAACGAATGAGATGAACAAGGAGTGCATGCTAGGAGACTTGTTCACAAACAGGCGAACACATCGAGCATGCTAAGTACAAGCGAAGGAGAGACATGAACGTGCAACATCAAGCGAACACCAAGACCATCAAAGACTCCACACACCTTTCCATACGAAGGTGAAGCTATGATACACCAAGAGCACACTCATCACTCAGCAACACTACAACTCGACATGGACACCACCATCAGCATGAACATATCAGCTTTGTCATGTTGAGTCATCTTGGCCACATCACTACTGTGGGCCATACTATTGTAATCAATGTAATGTAACATGGAAGTCCAAAAGACCCACATGTAAAGATGATGAGTCATGTAAGTCCAACAGTCATGAGGGATGTCAAACAGTCACAAGGGTCAGTTACACCCTTGGCTATATATACCCCTCATTTGTACATGCAAAAGACTTTTCACCTTGGCTCCTCCCACATAGCCTTGAGAGTTTGTAATTGTTTCTTTGAGGAGCGAGCAGTGGCTCCAACGCCCCAATATCGGGGTTAGTAATGTAATGGTGTATGGATGTGTCTTGGAACTTTCACTTAATTCAGAAGCCTGATAACAAGCCAACATGTTTTCACACGTGCATTGTATTCGTTTGTAAGACTATTCTTTGGACGCTTGTAATGCATGTTGCTTTACCCTGTATTAAGAGAGTTGAACTATTTCGGTTGTTTTAGTACATATGCTATTGGAAATGTGTGGTATCAGTTGTTAACGTTGTCTCGCCCCTGTGGACTATCCCGCCGAACACTCGACAGATTCATTTGTTGAAGTTTCTAAGTTTACTTAGTTAGAAACCCTCCATGCACTTTATCTAATTTATTCCTACCTACTTGTTATTTTCCTTAACAAGTTATTTACAATGTAAACACTGAAAATAAACACTAGTGCATGCTCAACA
>APFE030254715.1:449678-475740 GCA_000404065.3 Pinus taeda
AATTTTGCTAGCAAGTTGTCAGCTTTTTCTTTCTCGTTTCTTTTTAGCATTGAACCAATAGATGGCTGTGAACCAGGTGTGGTTCGAGGAACAAAAAATGATGATGCAGCTATCGGATTCATTGATGCTGCAGTAGAACCAACACCACTTCCTTCAGCTGACCTTTTTAGTTGCCTTTTCACTTCTTCTTTGGCCTCTCTAGTCTGCTCTAATTCTTCCAGTGCTCTCGTGGCTTGTAGGATAAGTTTAGCAGTTGTATTTGGACAAGGCGTCACATCACGTCCAGGGATTCGTGCAAGGTGAAACTTCAACCTATACACCCCCCCTTGTATTTCCTTTCCACACAACTTGCAATTCAATTTTTGTCTATCAAGCGGAGTTGCAGGCTCACCATAATCCCAAAAAGGATCCAATTTCCTTGGCATGTTTGTTTTCTAACTTTGAAGTTGCAAACCTATGGGAAAAAAATTAAAATTAATAAGGATTAGGAAATATGAATTTAGGATTACAATTTAGCATTTGCCATTTACAAAATTACAAGTTACAAATATCTAGAATGATAGAATCCAAACTTCCAAACCCAAATTACCCAACCAAATGGCAAGCAAATGCCAAAAACAATGAAAAAATTTAAAAACATAAACAATGTTTAAAAAACATGAAAACAAAAAACAAAAAATTGGTTCCCATAGCCATACCAAGCTACCCATCCCAAATCAATGAAGAAATACAAACAATTCTTTAAACACAATGAAAACAAACAAAAAATGGTGCCCATATGAAGTTTTTCAACAAAAAAAAATTAAAAACATAGAAAAACATTGTTTTGAAACAATGAAAACTAAAAAAAATCAACCTACATACCGTTTCTACGGTGAAAATGGCGATCTCTCGAAATGGTGAGCGTAGACCCTTTGAATCGGCGAAATCGCCCTCCAAACCCTCTCTCCAGCTCAGAGCTCTTCCTAACCCGCGCGCTGTCCAAATGGGCAAAAACAAAATCTAATTTTTTTCATATAAAACCCGCTGCCGCCCGACCCCGCGCTTTTTACTGAAAAAATCGCGATTTTTTCGAAAAAATCGCGATTTTTTCGAAAAATCGGGAAAAAAAATTTTACCGCGATTTTTTCCCTTAAAAAGCACGATTTAATCGCCAAAGGGAAAAAAATCGCGATTTTTTGAAAAAAGCGCGATTAAATCGCGATTTTCACAACACTGGTCTGAAGTGACTTATGCCCGCGGCACGCCCCACTAAATGCTACATCTCCTATCTATATTAGCAACACGAAGCGGTGGCTCTCGACTCCACTCACGCCAACAGTTATCCCAACATGTGCGTGTCACTCGGAAGGTTTGACAGCAGTGCTTGATTTAGCAATTGGGAATACAGCTATTGGACTGCGTCTATCTCTCTAAAGGCAACTTCTATTTTGCCCTCTACACATAATGGTAACTACCTCTAAATAGATATCAAAAACAAAATACAATATATGTTTGTTACGATTGTATAGCCAGAAATAGGAATTTATATCACATGAAACTCTGGTCCTATGACTTCTCATCATATCATGATATATCCAGTCCACTGAAGGCATTCATTTTCAAAATCCTGGAAGTTGATCTTCCCCGGTTCTGCACTGCATCTTTCTTTTTAACAATTAAAATTTATAATTATATTGTTATAATAAATATATTTATGAAACGTTATTTAATCCTCACTAAAGGGTGGTGTTGGTTGACTTTAGTCACAACCACTAACCGTGGTCATGTCCATGGCTGCAGTTGGTTTTTTTTGGTGCAGCCGCTGCCATGTGCAGAAAGGCCTGCAGATGTCGGCCGTTGAATTAGGTGGCGGATATACAGCGACACAGGAGGCTTGGGTGACAAAGGATGCAGAGAGAACAACGAGGAAGGGTGCACGGAGCGAGAGTCGGACACGGAAGCAGGCTAGCATGGGGCAGGCAGAGTGGACCAGTAGAGTTTTTAGTGTGTGGTTCTGTCGGGACAGCGAGGGCGTGGACAGCGCAGCGGAACAAAACAACAGCGATATTCTTTACAAGCCAGTGCAGTCGGCTTTGCTGCAATATTTGTTCTATTCCTGTTTGCTGAGCGTTCATCGGTTTCTATTTTCAAAAATGGAAAAAGGGTAAAAGGCCCCGCTATCAAAATTGATCTGATCTTCCTAACAATCGTCACAGGAAAGAGTGTTTTGTCAACTATAACCAGACAATCTCTCGGTGCACATGCGCGTTTAGAACTTTTGGTCACTATATCAAGAATTCTCAAACTTGATTTGAGTGTTGCACGTTGAGGATCCTCCATCAACAGTCCCACTACCCATAAGGAGTCTGGATTGAATACATGAAGTGTATTTTTTAATTCTGATACTGCCTGACGAACCACATCAGCAGTTTGAAATAATGTTTTCCTTGAAGCAAGCTGCATTGTATGCCCCATAAAGGTCTTTGACGCTTCCGACATGAAAATGACACAAGGATGTTGAGTTTTTGGGCCAAACTCTGCACTGTTAGCAGCTTCCAAACCAAGAATAGAATGTGCAAATTCAATGACAACAATCTGTATCCCCAAGCAAATGCCAAGATATGGTATTCGATTTTCGCGTGCATATTTTGCTGCCTGTGTTTTTCCTTGCACCCCTTGATCACCAAATCCCCCTAGGACCAAAACACTAGCTGCACTCTTCAAAACCTTCCATCCAGAAGCATGAACGTCTGGTCTCTTTTTTGCAGCTACATCTTCAAGATTGGAAGTTGCAACCCATTCTACAAACAATTTCAATGAACATGCAACATAAACATGTAAAAGAGCCTTCAATACAAAAAGGTAAGAATCTGACAGCCCAGTATATTTTCCCACCATGGCAATTTTTATAGGAGTTATAAGGTTGTTTAGAAATCTTCAGCAAAATCACATAAAAATTCTTTTGTCGACGCGTCGGCTAATCTGGATCGGTTCTTCAACTTGTCCTGACGATGAACCACACTGGTTGGTTCAAAACATGTCGACAAAAGAATTTTTATGTGATTTTGCCGAAGATTTCTAAACAATGTTATGGATCACAGAAGTCTAAATTCCTTAGTTATAAGGTTATCATAGCACACTGCTCTCACAATCTATTCCTCTAAATCTGGGGTTTTAGAAAAACTTAATATATTCAACTATTTCATTATTGCCCCGTGTGCCTTTTGATACCTTAGCAATAAAGGGACATGCCAAATGTTTGATACATCATAAATATTAAGAAGGTTGCTTTCTGGAACATGACAAAATTGAGACAGCGTCTCCTTAGAATTCTCTAGCAAGGGCTGAGAACTTCGAAAAACTAGCCAATGAGGTGTCAACCCCAATGCTCTTAGTTCCCGAACACTATGTTGTGTTGGTTTGGTTTTCTGCTCTCCAACAACACCTATAAAAGGTACAAGGTTTACATGGACCCGACAAAAGTTTTTTGGCCCAACTAAATATGACAGTTGACACAAAGACTCAATGAATGGCATTGATTTAATATCCCCAATTGTTCCATCCAATTCAATGACACAAACGTCTTCTGGACCTTCTTTCCCATCAACATGAATACCTGCATTTTCTTCTTTCTTTTCTACATAATCCACTTTTTCTTTTTCAAATATATCATCTTCATAATTATCTTCAAAAATCTCTTCTTTTGCTTCTTCCATGTCTTCCTCTTCATCATCATCAATGTCTTCTTCTGCATCCTTCACATGGTTATGATATTGTTCATCTTCACGTTTTTCAAGATGGTCCTCATCCACATCAAGGTCAACGTCATCTGGAATCTCATCTTGATCGATATCCTTTTCATATTCATCATTATCTATCACATCTTCACATTCCTGATCAAAATCTTCTTCTTCTGCTTCACCTTGTTCCGTTTCTTCATTGTCACTATCATTTTCCTTATTATCGATTTCTTTTCGACATGCTTTAACTTCTGTAAATGATTTTTCTAAACACTGAAATGCTTCTTGAATTTTATTAAACTGCTCAATGCAATTAGGACGTGAATGTAATGGCACATTGTGCGGCGAACAATGTTCAAAGGCTCGCATGATTATATTGTACGCCATGGCTCTGATACCACTAAAGCATAAAAATTGATAGCTTGAAGACTTGAATGTAAAAATACACAAAAGGTATTTGATAATAATAATTTATTATATATAAAAATGTATAAGTGATATAAATGTTAGAATGAGGCCCTGCTTTTATACCTCAGAAGGGAACCTTTCACTATTAGGCATGTCTAAAAGACATGCCTTTTCACTTAACTTAATGACTATTTAACATAATCAATTTTTAATTATTTAATATTTACATTTATTTTATTTATTTACTTGTTATGAATTATATTCATAACAAATTCCTTCATTTTCCATAGGAAAAGAGAATTCCAGTCCATAGCTGGAGCAAGCTACTTTTTTTTCAAAACTTATTGTAAAATCTTCCATAAGCGGCCTAATTCCTGAACCTTCCTGCACCTTTGATCTCTCATTTTCTTCCAATGCAATTGAAACCTCGTGTGTTTCCTCTGTCATGAGACATTTGCTTTTAGAAGAGGATTGTCCTCAATAATTTTTGGTTTTCCATTCACATCTATCACAGAATTTTCTTTCTCATAATCAGAAACATCATGCTTTGATGAAATTTTTCTTCTACGTTTGACCATTTTTCTCTATCATATTTCTAAGCATCATCTGCTTTGCCTTGCAAGTCCTTTGATTCCTTTCCAACTGTTCTTAGTGAGTCTTGCTCAATGGAAATTTTTGAATTGACCTTTCTTTCTATAACATATTCCCTAGCATCAAAAGATTTTCCTTGTAAGTCCTTTATCTCCTTTTTAAACTTATAAACTTTGGGTATTCCCTAGATTGGAGCTTGCAAAATGTTCTCTTTTGCAACATCCAGAGAAACCATCTCCTAGGCCTTGTCCTCAAATCTGGACCCAGTGGTCTGTGCATACAATTCATGAAATTGGGCCTGAGATTGTTAATCGAGAAATGTCCTATTAAGCTCTTCTCGACTTGGGATCTTCTCAGGAAACATCATATTTCGCTCATGGAGGTAACAATACTCCCTCAAAGAATTAAGTTCATCCTCTTCCTCTTTTACTACTAATGGGGACCTCCATAATGGACTTTCAATCTTGTCAAAGTTCATCTCATTCCTCCACTGAGCCAAGCACAAGTTTATGTCCATACTCTTCCCTCTGATGGTAGAAACTTTGTCGAACTCTTCATGTACATGGGACTGGAGCTCGACCTTGGGGTTGATGGAACCTATGCATGTTTCCTTATCAATGTTGTTCTCCGACACTTCATTATCGGTAGAGATGAATGTTGAGGTGACATGATCCTGGACTTCTGAGATACCCACATTGTTCTGCATATCTTTATTAGCAGAGCTTTGGAATCAAAACCTTTTTCTAGGTCAATATGCTTCTTCTCGCTTTGTTGGAAGTTGTCTGGGCAAATCTTGTAAGGTGAGCTCTCCAAACTTTTCATGGGCATCTACTGGCAGATGCACAAATTCTTGTATGGTGCGCTCTTCAAATTTTCCACGGGTATCTACAGGAGGACGCACAAATTCTTGTGTGGCGGGTTCTCCAAAAATTTCACGAGTATATATAGGAAGCATTTTACCATTTTTCAACAGACCCTAACCAGGTGGAGTAATCGCAATATCAACATATGGATCATCAGTATGCAACTTATCTTCTTCTTCTGTTTCACCTTGTTTTGTTTCTTCATTGTTGCTAGTATCTTCCTTATTATCGATTTCCTTTCAACATGCTTTAACTTCTACAAATGATTTTTCTAAACGCTAAAATGCTTCTTGAATTTTACTAAACTGCTCAACGCATCCAAGATGTAAACGTAATGGCATATTCTACGGCAAACAACATTCAAAGACTCGCATGATTATATTGTGCACCATGGCTCTGATACCACTGAAGCAACAAAACTTATAGCTTGTTCGCTTTAATGTAAAAATACACAAGACGTATTTTGTGATAATAATTTATTATATAAAAATGTGTAAGTGATGATGAATGTTACAATGAGGACCCGCATATATACTATGCAGGTGTCCTTTCACGATTGGGCATGTCTTTTAGACATGCCTTTTCAGTTAACTAATGACTATTAAATAATCATCATTTTGATTATTCATTTATTTATATTTATTTATGTTTATTTATTTTATACAATTTTTATGTTCGTAACATGTTGATTTCAAATGCCTCTTCGTCATGCTCACTCACTATGTATTGTTTTTCCACATCATCTGCATCCTCGTAAATAGGTTCAAGTTTCCTGACATGATGGCGAAAAAACCTTTCATCAAAAAAGGACCTTTTAGACCCTATACAAGATATGTCTTGGGTTCAAAAGAGGGATTTTCATATTACACTAGGTATGAATTTGATTCCAAGTCTGGAGAGCTTTGAATGTTTTTTTTGTGGGCAGTTGCAGAAGCACAAGTAGGTAAAGCAACGAGTTTTGATCTGATACTTCATTCTTAATAATATTTTGTTTGTTTTCTGAGGCTGATGAATTGTTGCATAATGTAAAGTCTCTAATTGATGAGGAACTTAATTCCTTGCAATCATTGTATTGTAAATGAGTCTCGTTCAAACTAGGTGATGAAGAAATATCATATTTCTCCTTGTTCAGTGCATTAGGACTTTCATTTTGAGAAACCAATGCTTTAGGCTTTGAAACTAGATGGTTATGTAGTTCAGCCTTAATCACTAAAGATGCATGTTCTTAATTGGAAATTCTACACATATTTAGCTCTAGCTGAAGAGTGATCTCACACTTCATATTTTCATACCCAATCTCATATATGTCACCCTGAGGAGTTCCTAAATCAACGCATTCAACATCATTTCCTTGGTTAGAACATTCTTTAATGTTAGCCTCTTTCATGTCAATGTCCTCTTCCGTTAGGATGTTGAATATGCTTCAAAATGTTTTATTGGTTTTTCGAGTATTTCTTTTATTTCCAGTGATAATTCTTGAGTAGTCATAAGTTCATATGTTTCCATGATTTAAGGATCTTCGACTTAATAAACAGCCTGTATAGTGGTTAATGTCCAAAGGACCAAATGGCTCTGATACCACTATAACGAACAAGGTTCGTATATGCAGAGAAATGCTCTTATACCAATGTAACGAACAAGATTCATATATGCAGAGGAATGCTCTGATACCAATGTAACGAACAAAGTTCGTACTTTGCAATAATCTTCAAAATACTTCGAAGACAAAAACATCCATTGTAAGACAAGTAATTGTATATAAGAATAATTAAATACAAGTGAGATGATGAGATGATTACAAATGAGGGTGAGAGCCTATTATATACCCTAGGAAGGTACCTCTTCACAAACGAACATGTCCTTAAAAACATGCCTCTTCATTAACTAATCATTAATTAACTATAATTATGTTTACTATTTATTCATTTATATTTATTTTACTTTATATAAATTATATTCGTAACACAACGAAAACAAATATATCCACCAATCCAAGCATGCTTCAAAGGTTCAATATTTTTACATAGAGATCTTGCACAATCACAACCCCAATTAGTAATAAACATTCAAATTTATATACAAGTAAACACAAACCTTTAGGACCCTGTAATGAACAAGCTTCGTTATAACAGGTTAAACACTCCAAAAGACTTGGAATATAAAGATATCCATTGAGATATAGGAATATATATCTTAAAATATATGAATCAGAATGATGTCACAAATGAGAGTGAGAGTCTGCTTATATACCCTAGGCAAGTACCTCTTCATGGAAGTTCATGTCCCATTTAGACATGCCTCTTCATTACCAATTACCAATAAAGTAATCATTATTAATTAGAATTATCATCATTATTTATATTTATATTATTTTTATATATATTTTATTCATAACAGGTCCTCAATCATTTTGACATTACTTATAACAACATCAAGTTATCCAAATACAACTTGTTGAAAGCCTTCTTCTTTCACTTCTTTAGTAGTACCAAATACTGCCTCAGTATTATTCAAGTCTTTTGTTTGCAAATCCATTCATTCTTCAGTTTCATTCTTTCTTCAAGGTATTCACTATGGCTTTCATAATATGTCCTCCCTCTTAACTGGGGAGATATGCCCATTCTTCTATCCAAGCTCCCTCTCAACTTAGGGAGATCAACAACTACCCTCTCTTTATAACATCGAAGAAACTTCAACCTTGAATCATGTCACAAATGAGAGTGAGAGTCTACTTATATATCCTATGAGAGTGAGAGTCTGCTTATATACCCCATGAGAGTGAGAGTCTGTTTATATACCCTAGGCAAGTACCTCTTCATGGAAGTTCATGTCCCATTTAGACATGCCTCTTCAGTACTAATTACTAATAAACTAATCATTATTACAATTATCATCATTATTTATCTTTATATTATTTTTATATATATTTTATTCATAACATGTCCTCAATCATTCTGATGTTACTTATAACATCATCAAGTTATCCAAAACATATACAACTTGTTGAAAGCTTTCTTCTTTCACTTCTTTAGTAATACCAAATACAGCCTCAATGTTATTGAAGTCTTTTGTTTGCAAATCCATTCATTCTTCAGTTTTATTCTTTCTTCAAGGTATTCATTGTGGCTTTCATAATATGTCCTCCCTCTTAACTGGGGAGATATACCCATTCTTCTATCCAAGCTCCCTCTTAACTTAGGGAGATCAACAACTACCTTCTCTTTATAACATCAAAGAAACTTCAGCCTTTCAAGGCTTTATTCTTTCTCATGGCATCAAGGTCATCTTGATCATCATCATTCTTGTAGCTTCCTTCACCATGCTCGTCATTATTATCATCTTTAATTATGAACATCTTGAAGACTATGTACCTGCAAAACTTTAATAGCAAGCGCAACCAAATAAAAATATAGAGAAGCATGAAGTCAACTATATCAAAAATCATGTCATTACAATGGAAGCATCAAAACATTCAGGCTTTACACATCAAATACCTAAACCTAGTTAGGTTCATGATCAGCAAGGGTCACATCTTTTATATATATTAGACTTCAACATCTTCCTAGGGTTTTGTCATAAGCCCTAGACTCCATCTTCAAGACAAAGCCTTAGATATCAACAACTCAATCAACACATCAATTCAATCATAACAATATGCTTTTAGAATTGCATGTCAAACTCTACTATGCTTTGTTGCAAACCCAAAACTAAATCATATCAACAATATACTTCTAGGGTTTCATTATCATGCCCTAGAATATTACTCTCTACAAGGGTTTTGTTACAAACCCTAGATTTCTAAAACATGAATATCAAAAATTGGGTTAGCATACTAGCATTTCATCTCTAGGGTTTCATTCCTTATATTAATTGTAAACCCTAGATGCAAACATCGAATTCCAAAATTAGATAACAATTTTGACCAGGCTAGGGTTTCGAGCATACGGAAGAATATACACCTAGGGTGTCATTCCTAGGATCTTACTTTAGTTATTACAAGGGTTTTTTTAGAAACCATAATTCACCAAACACTAAAAATCTAGTGTTTCAATACGTAACCTAGACATTAACAGCAACCCTAAAGAACTAGGGTTTTTACCATGACAATATCAAAGCCCTAAACTTCAAAAGAATGGGATTTCATTATATGTTCTAGACTTTATCAACAACCCCCCAATAGACTAAGGTTTCATAATCGATATTGGCATACCCTTAGCATCAAGGTTTTACAGTGGACCCTAAAGGTTAACCAGATCTTAACCAGGTAGTTTCATATAACAGTTTTATTATTATAGATGATAAGGAGAATATCCTACAGATTATTTCGTTGTATGCCTTCTAAATGCAGTTATATTTTAGGTAGTTTTTTCAAACTGTATCCTTATAAGCACAGCTGGTGCATGGTAATGGGACATAACAGAAGTTTGAAGGGTCACTCCATAATAGGCTTCAAAATTTTTGCTCCTCCCTACATCAGGAAAAAATGGTTGTTCTTCTCCTGTGCATTGGCACATTTTTGCTAATACAAATATATACTGTTACTGTTAAAAATAATAATAACAATAATGTAGCTGTGTTCCTCTTCCTCTTCCTCTTCCTGTCGACATACTTTAGAGCTGTTAACAGCTTCCCCCAAATGAACCTAATATAGCTGTTTAATTATATGAATAAAAACCATGGAAAAAAAATTCAAATGCTATCTTGCTCATCAAAACAGATATCCAATGGCTGACCTCCCACTTTCTGTAGCGAATGGTGATGTAACCGAACACTCTCTTCACTGTCCAATGTCATTACCATATACCTGAAAAGAAACATGTAACAGTGACACAGGTTCACAAATTGATCAATGCTATGAAAGTTCTTATCATTGTGGAACACTATCTACAACCCATTGAAAGGAACAAGTACTGTACTCTTCAGTATATGCAATATCATAGCCTTCTAACCTTCAAAACAATTGTCATTTTAAATGCAACAGAACATCTTAAAAAGACAAGTTGACATTTTAACTGCAACTCCTAAAAATGTATTCTATGGACTTTCTGAAAGAGTAAGCTTACCATCCATCCAAACATTTTGCAGTAATGACTGCTTCTTGGCAAAAAAGATGCTCCGGTGTGTCTTTATTTCCCTGAATATACATAAAGCAAACTAGTTGTCAATACACTCCCAAAGCATCCTGTGTGTCTTTATTTCCCTGAATATACATAAATCAAACTAATTGTCAATACACTCCCAAAGCACTTTAAATAATTTACTCGTTTTCAGTTGACGTAGAATATCCCTGTCCTGCATCCATTACTTCATATCTAACTATCTTGTACGCAAACAATAAGATGTATATAATCCAAAAGTAAAAATGTGAGCAAACTTGAAATCATATTCAGCATCAGGCTCCGAAATGACTGAGCTACCAATCTTCAGAATCACCTTAATAATAATACGATCATTCACTGAGAAGGTGTCTTGACCTCCCACTTGATGGCATCCATCATCATCACTATCATCGGAGCAGTTGAGTTCTGCCTGCAAATGGATATAACATTGCCTATTGCCGCAAATCAGCACGAACAAATGTCAAAAATATTGCACTGTAATACTGTCACCTAACATCTTATCTTTTACTTAAAATGCATGGACCCAAGATATTGCTAAAAAGGGACAGACTATACCACATTGAAGCCAGGAAATTTAATATTGTACAATTGTTAAACACAAAAGAATAAAACCAATTTGAACAGGATATCACTCAGCTAAACAAATGTTTAGATAGTGATCCTATGAGATACAAGTTTAGGATTCTGAAATCAAACGTGGCATATAAAAATAGACATCATATTAGGAATCTAATTGAAAGAACAAATTGCCAAATCAAATTTGAACTCTGCAACTTCCCACAGCTGAGGCAGTGTTATTTAACATTGAAAGTGGCTTGACAATGTCTTCCTTACAAAAAAGGAGATAGTTGTTAATTTTATACTATGCCATATGGTTCTTACAAGTGTTGTACTCTATTGTGCCCCTATGCACAGCCTATAGCCAACATGATAGTCATTGCTGTTTCTATCAATGTTGCATGATGAGTACTCTTATAAGACTCGTCACGCTATTGACTCGTCGGCTCGTATAATACTCGAGAACGACACTTATAAGACTTGTATAAGACTCATCAAAATACACGATAGCATCAGATGTGCTCTAGCCACGAAAATTGGTGGAGAGGCTAAAGCACATGAGATCTCCAATACCCAGAAATGTTTGGCAGATTCTAAACAGTTTGGAGATATTAAAATAATTTATATTTTTAATGGAGTCCCTAAGTCTAAATTTAGGGAAAATAAAATATTAATGTGAATTAATATAAAACTGTGTTAGAAGGGTCCAAAAGTCATGGATCAAGCCAGAGTTAATCTTAGCCGTTGATTAGGGACTTAATCTCGACCGTTAAATTGTCAATGAGAAAAGTATAAGAGGAGGCTTGAGGGTCACCTGGAAAAAACACCGAGTTGATCAAGAATTCGATTTTTTGGGGCAGGGCTTGCTGAGGAAATCAAAGGAATGATCAAAGTTGCAGGTAAAGGGCAGTGTATACAGAAGCAGAGAGGCAAAGAGGGTACCGGGAGCATCAACGCAGAGGCTGGGAAAGAGGGAAGTAGAGCCAGCTAAAGGCCGCGCAGAGCTAGTCAGGGCCCACACAGAGGTAGCCAGGAGCTGCCCAGTGCCAGAGAGAGCCACCGTGGGTGACGCAAAGGCTCTAGAGGCTGACGTAGTGCCTCCAAAGGCTGATGTTGGGCCAGACAGGCTGATGCAATCCCTAGAGACAGACGCTGGAGATTTTGTGGGGCAGATTGGAGGTGAGCGCTGTGGGATTGTTCATCCGGGGTTTTAGCCAGAATATCTATCTCCGACTGAGAGGTACTACTACCGAAATCATTCTCTGTTGGGTGAGTCGGTTTGGCACCCAGATTGTATTCTAAAATTGCTTAATAATAAAACCCTTAGATAGTTGCACCAGTTTTCCCGCATTTGGGTTTTTCCAGGGACATTGGTCCAAAAACAACGGTTTCACTTGTGTGCTTGTTTTTCCTTCTGTTGATGATTTGTAATGTGTTGAGCATGTACTTGTATTTATTTTCAGTATTTACCAGGTAAATAGCTTGTTAATTAAACAGAACAAGTAGGCAAAAATAATCAGAAGGTACATGAAAGATTTCTAACAGTTAGACTTAGAAATTCCAACATGGTATCAGAGCGTTGTTGCAAATCATAGGGGAACTGAGGGCATCAGCGAGCAAAGCAGCAGCAGCAAGAACAACTGTCCGGAGTGACAGAAGTTGTTCCTAGCGGAGAAGCAGCAAGGAAAGGGTGACTCAGTGCCTGTGTCATCAAGTTTGAGCCGAGAGGAGGATCAGCGCAGCTGCAGAAGGGAGCAGACCTGACCTAAGCAGTGCCCAGTCATCTTTTTCAATCAGGAAGGATTAACGCCCGTGGCCAGGAGGTGCGGATTTTGCTAGTGCCGGGATTGCGCACAACCTAGAAGCTCTAACCTTTAGTTTGTTGAGGCATAGGAGGCTGTGGGTAAGTTGCAGAGTGAAGCTGGTGGGGTACTGTGGTCAGAACAGTACCTAATAAGGAAAGACTGAGAAGGGAGTTGCTACCAAGGATTTCTAACCAAGAAATCCAGATCAGTGGTGCAGCTGCACTAATGATCAGGGTGGGGGCATCTCGACATTGGCAGAGGGGTTTCCAGGAGGGAAATCGAGGCTCAGAGGGAGTCACACCGAGAACTTCCAGAAGGGAAGTAGAGGGGCAGTGAATGGAGTAAGAGACCAGGACAGACTGAATGGAGCCTCAAACTTCGTAGTCTGGAAGGCCAGAATCTTGTCCGTTCTAGACAAGAATCGTCTCAAGCACTTCGCCTTGAAGACAATAGTGATCCCAGTTGACCCGATTGAGAATGACAAGTAGGAGGACGCAATGGCGAGGGCCAAGAGCATCATCCTTGACGAGGTCAAGGACCATGTAGTACCACATATTGCCGAAAAGGAAACGGCAAATGTGATGTGGGAGGCCCTTACAAAGTTGTATCAGCATACTTCCGTGCAAAGGAAGATGCTACTAGAAAATCAGTTGCGGTCATACCAAATGCAGAGGGGAGAACAGATCGACACATTCCTCTATCGATTGAAGGAGATCCGGGATCAGTTGACTTCCACAGGGGCCATCCGAATCAAGAATTGATGGTGAGGACAGCCCTGAACGCAGTCTCAAAAGATTGGGAGGTGTTTGTCCAGAGCATACTGGGCAGGTCAACCCTTCCAGATTGGGAGGAACTGTGGGCATCTCTTCGTCAAGAAGAGATAAAAACACTGACCAAGGCGGGAAGCAGCAGCAAGGGGGTCAGAATCAAGGAGGAAGAGGAGGATGCTACCCTGGCATCTTAGGGAAAGCAGGAGAAACAGAAGAAGAAGGACCTCTCCAAGGTCAAATGCTTCCACTGTGGGGAACTGGGTCACTATGTGAGCTAGTGTCCGGGGAAGAAGAGCAAGGGAGAGGCTTCCGAGACGAAGGTTGCGCCAGCAAGGGTGGAGAAGGAAGTGGAGACAGATGATGACTGTGCCATGAGTTCTCACACGCCACTTGAGAGGAAGTTGGGAGACATCGAGTTGTAGTAAGATGGACTACACGTGATGAGGGGAAAGATCCTAGAAGTACCCAGCCTCTTGGATTATACCTTGCAAAAAATAGGAAATATGAATCAAATTGTTTTCCTGTAAATGTTTGGTTTGATGAGTAATGCAAAATGGCAAGAAAAACCTTGGTAAGGCAGGCGAGGAGAAGATGAATGTAAAGTTATATAAGCATATTTTAAAAAAGAAAAAAGATGAGTTCATGCAAACAAGGCGAGAAGAGTTAATATATCTAGGCATGAATCACCCAAAGCATTTTTGGCAAGAACTTCAACCAAGGAGGAAGCAAATTGAAAATAATATTACAACCAATCAATGGTTTGACTATGCAAGACAACTCTATGAGAAAAAATCAAAGGAGCCTCCTCCCAAGATTAACACAACTACATAAGCCATTCTACAGGCTTTTGCTTCCTGGATTGTAGAAAATAATTTAAAACATCAGGAGTCTCTATACTGTTTCGCACTCTGTAGTGCCTAGCAATAGGAAAAACCTTGTTTTGAAACTGCAAAACTTCTAACATGAGACTGAGAAATTAATTCAATAGCTTAATACGCATTCACTATTTAAAATTCAGCTTCAATAACAGATCACATTATGATCATTATCACATATTTTCATTGGTCGTCTCTTCTTGGTTTTACTCATAACAAAGAAAAGCAAACAGTACAGATAGCGACAAATTCTTTATCCATCCTTAATAGGTTTGTCCATTTTTTATTCATATCTCTACCGATGGCAAAACATCTTTAAACTTCTAATGGAAAAAGACAGATATCGATCAAAAGAAGTCCCAATCTATTTGGTAAAGGGTAATATCTTGATACAGAAACGAAATGATCTGTGGCATCCAAGCATGGTTCTATCTTCTTTCTTCTTTCAAACAACATCAAGTGTATTGCACACTAGTGCTAGATCAAAGCAGACGTAATGATTCAATGACCATACTAGGATTAAGTACATATGTCTTCAGTATTTCCTTTAGAATGCTACACTAACACATACCAATGATGCATTCGTGTCAATTTTGCACCCAACCACATCATGCCGCACATGCTGCTCCTGTCTAATAGATCTGCTGTGAGCTGTGTGTGACAGAAAGTCTTCTTTTTGTATTGCTTCTACTGCAGCTCGCAAAGCTGCATGCCAAAATCCATGTACATAACTTTTCAAAACCTACCAAAACTTGCAATTAAAAAGACAAAATTGAAAGATAAAGTGGCCACATGGCTCACAATTTTCATGCATCTGGAAATCAACAATCCTACCTAGCTTTGCTGTTATTGCCTCAGAAGTTGCAGAATAATATAGTAAAATTACTTTCTTATATTTAGGACGCTAATTACTATTAACATCTCAAGTCCATCTATTCTTCCCTAATCAAACATTTCTACACCATTATTACTATTAACAATAAAATCTCTTACAAAGGTGATTCCAGTCAACAAATAGCAGCCTTCGTGGATTAATACCCC
The DNA here is from genome assembly GCA_000404065.3 of Pinus taeda. Classification (NCBI taxonomy): domain Eukaryota; kingdom Viridiplantae; phylum Streptophyta; class Pinopsida; order Pinales; family Pinaceae; genus Pinus; species Pinus taeda. The sequence continues at coordinate 465,432 of APFE030254715.1, forward strand.
TCTCACCAATTGCTAGGATTGCATGCAAAACCTTCAAGTAGCAACACAACTGTAACCACCAGATAAGTTGCAACAAACATCAATCTTTCTTCAAAGTTAATTTTTAATTGTTTTCACCAGGTGACTGGCTCCAGAATTAAACTCATTATTAGAGGCCTACATATCATAGTTTAGTATTTCACAGTCAATTCTTTCACACCAATGCTTTAGTGTTGATAAATTTTCTACAAGATGAACAGTGGAAACCAATTTTCTCATCTGATAATTACCTCCTAATGATCTTCAACCAGTTTATCTTATGCCACTAATATCATTAAGCAATTATACATAGAAAATCTCAATGGTAATGCAGTGAAAACAGTAAGATCATAAAGAGACATCCATGCACAATAAAGGCAACAAATTTACCTTGAAAAACCCAAACTTGGGAGAAAACCCAGCAACTTTTCTTCTAGGAGACATTATTCTTAAGCAAGGTTTACAATTCCAAAAATTGTCTAGAAATTGTTGATTTTCCATGACCTTGGGTCTAGGCTAAAATCTTGAAATCTCTGATGCTACCAAACCAAGAATCTCAACAGAACTACTTTGCACAGCGGAATATAAACAGCAGTAAATCTAGGCTAAAAATTTACAATTTTCAACCCAACTTCATTATATCAAACAACATATAATACAACAATCTAGGGCTCCCGTACCAAGGATAATGGCCCTCATACATCCATTGATACAAGATACAAAGCTGGGGCTTGGTGTCAGTCCATCGACAACCAATCTACCCTCAACAAGATACTCTGACCATTTGGTTGACGCATGCTCTCTCAGCTCCTTTTGGTCGTACCCTGTACCTACCCGGTCCTTTGGCTCCTGATCTGTAGCACCTGCCTCTATCAACGATCCAAGTCCATCTGACCACTGAACCTCAGCTATCCAATCTGCTGACTAGTTGTGCCTTAGTCCACGAAGGCCACAATACATCGAGACTCATGTCGAGTTGTTCACAGCGCTACTTGTTGATCAGACCCTTGAGCTCAACAATTGCCACTCTAGCAACTACTTTTGTCTATCAAAGCGTTGCACACTGGACTCCAACTTGGGAATTATCATGTTGTCCTCCAGCAGACAATAAATTCCCAATCACGTCCACACTTGGTCCACTCTCACGTTGCCCTCCAATAGCCCATGAGCGACCAAGTCCATGTTGTAGCATCTGCACCTAGTTAGGGCATCCTCACACCTAGGAGACCCTGACACACGGTTGTCAACAAACTTCTCCATATCCGCCCTTTTCTCTGCAATAGAGGAGCTATTGCACAAATCTAAGCACCAATCTATCTGCAAATCATCAACTCAAGAGTATGTCCAAACTGCTTTGCATCATTCTGTTGCTCCTCTTGACATGACACATACCAAACTGTTGATGTAATTGCCCTTAAGATGTCCTCCAACTGTCCTAATCTAGAACTGCCAAGTGTGCCCTCCTTCTATTGTACAAGGTCCTTTATGACAGCATGTCTAGCGCACCTTGTCACCTTACTAACAGTTCTCAAAGATGACAAGCAAATATCTCCATACTAGGACTCCATCCCTTACACAAATTCAACACTAAAACAACATAACATACCTTGAGATCTGAAGCTTCTCTGCTGTAGGTGACGTTGACTGGTTAGGGAAACTATCAGCTAACAATTGACCCATCATCTCACGTCCTAACTATCCTTTACAGCTATGGCATTCTCATATTGTGATCTTGTTGTTCTACACTGATGTATAGGCCTGGTTCCAACCCTCTGGTATATTATGCAACCTTTTTACCATCATAATTTAGGGTTGTGCATTACCCTCACAACAGAACAGGGTTGCGGCTACCCACACAAGACATAACAGGGACCAAAACCCATGCTTATCCATCCAAAATTACTCCCTGAAGCAACGGCATCCTTCCCTGAACTTTTGGCCCAGCAAATAGTGCAAATGATGCCCTAACTCGGACCTACTTCTCCCTTCAAGGTTGCAGCTAAGCTTTTCTTATGTTTCTCTATGAAATGTGCACTTGGGATGTTTCAAATGACTCCATAACACCTCCTATATATACACTAATGGAGGGCTCCAACGAATTCCTTGAAGAGGGCTTGTCCAATTGTCATAAGGTTTCCAACTACAAGGCCGACCTTAACCAAGCCCACTCCACAACTTCAAAAATTCACAACTTCATTTCTAGATTTCCAATTTGAGTGATGAAGCGTTGGAATCAACATACCAAGCTCTATCACCTCAAATTTTCCCATGCTCAAATTCTTCATGGTTTTAGCTCAAATCCTAATGGGTGCAAAACCCCATGCTTGGGTTCCAAGCCCATGAGCCCACTTGGGGCGCTTTGCCCTCTAAACCTTGAACACTAGGGCTTGGAGTATCTCCCAAGCTACACAAAAATCAACACTTTGTCTTAGTGAGGGATGTACTTCCAAGACTAGGAAGTAACCATCACCATCTTCGGCGATGACACTAGCCCATCTGGCATCCATCACTTCAGCATACCCTGTAGAATGAATCCGACAATCTCAGTAGTGCCTCTGCCTCATCACATTCGAACCTAAAGATCTTGAACCTCCATAAGGTTGCTCGCTCTAAGGCTAGACTCCTTTTGAGCCTACACGATCTCCACCGGCTCAGTCCTACAAGCACTCATCCTCTTGGATCAAATACCACTCGTGCAAATCCCACCAATCTCGTAAATGCAACATCACAATCCGAGGAGGATTCTAGCTTGCCTATCTGAAGTCCATCACATGAAGCCATCTCGATCAACCTGATCTCATCTAAGCAAAGGGAACCCTAGAGTTGTCCCAACCATCCACGACAAATCAACAAAAGTCTATGATCAACAATTTGCCCTACAACAAATTGTTGTACACCGGGCTCACCACCAATCCACCAGAACACTCAGCGAATCTTGCTACCAAGCCAGTCAAGACCACATCTCCATTTCTTCAACTAAACCCTTTGCTCCATGATCTAGACACCCACAACTCCCTTTGAGTTGATACATTGTGCACAATCTAATTCAATGTCCCTAAAAGTAGCTCAAACACACTCTGATACCATGTTGATTTTCCACAACCTTGGGTCTAGGTTAGAGTCTTAAAATATCTGACGCTACCAAACCAAGAATCTCAATAGAGCTACTTTGCACAGTGGAATATAAACAGTAGTAAATCTACAAGTGCACAAAATATAGACAACATTTTACAATTTTCAACACAACTTCGTTATATTAAACAACATATAATACAATAGTCTAGGGCTCCCATACCAGGGGTAATGGCCCTCATACATCCATTGATACAAGATACAAAACTGGGGCTTGGTGTCAGTCCATTGACAACCAATCTAACCTCAACAAGATACTCTAACCATCTGGTTGTCGTATGCTCTCTCAGCTCTTCTCGGTTGTACCCTATACCTGCCCAGTCCTTCGACTCCCAATCTGCAGCACCTACCTCTATCAACAATCCAAGTCCATCTGACCACTGAACCTCGGCTATCCAATCTGCTCACTAGTTGTGCCTTAGTCCATCAAGGCCACAACACATCAAGACTCCTGTCGAGTTGTTCACAGCTCTACTTGTGAACAACTCTCAACTGCCCACTGTTGCTCCTCAGCTTCTTGGGGACTTGAGCGCACTATGTGTTAGTTTTTGGTAGCACTGGAAGTGCTTTGGCCTTGAAAATTGGTGGAAAGGCTAAAGCACATGAGTTCTAAAGAACTCATAAACCATTTGGTGAAATTCCACCCGGTTTGTATTTTATTAAAATAATTAATATTTTTAATGGGGTTCCTAAGTCTAAACTTAAGGAAATTAAAATATTAATTGGTATTAATCAAAATATGGGTGAGAATGATCTAGAAGACAGATCAAGTCATGTTTTAATCTTAGTCGTTGATTAGAGACTTAATCTTCGTCGTTGAAGACTCAATAGGAAAATATAAGATGGAGGCTTGGGGTTCATTTGGAAACACACACAGAGAGATTGAGGAAATCGGTTTTCTGAGGTGAGAAGTTCTCAAGAGGAAAATCGATTGAGGAGATCTTGCAGCTGAGGGGCGGAAAAAATCTGGGAGAAGGACTTTCCGGAAAATACAGAATAGAGAGGCAGAGACAGCTCGCAGAGAGGCAGCACAGTCGCCGGGAGAGCTAACGTAGAAAAATTGCCTGTCACATAGAATCCAAATCTGTCAAAACAGCAAAAACTGCCGGGAACTGCCGAAGCAACCGGGAAAGTTGACGCAGAGGCAACACAGTAGCCGAGAGAGCTGACACAGAAAAGTTGTCTGTCACGCAGAATCTAGAACAACCAAAACTATCAGGAACTATCGAAACTGTCAGGCACTGTCGGAACATCTAGAATAGCTGAGGCAGAGGGCATGTTGAAATTTGGTACCAGAGGACAGGTGGTTCCCTAAGGCTTTGATCTTTGGCCTAGGGAAAAGTGTCCAAAAGACTTTAATTTTTCTCCTAAAGTAACTTTATAATTTTTATAAAGTTAAATCTAATTTAAAAGTGACTTTAAGTGATAAAGTTACTAAAGTCTAATTTTAAAGTGACTTTAATAAAGTTAATGTAAAATTAGAAAGGAAAAGTGACTTTGGAAATAAATGACTAAGTGGGTCTTTATTAAAGTGGGGTGAGTTAAAAAATAAAAAGTGAGATTTAAATGAGCATTTAATCTCAACCTTAGATCTCAATCTATTTCAGCCATTGGATTTAGAAGTTACCCAAAAGTCACTTAGGATTAGATTAAAGGAGGAAAAAGAGGCAAGAGGTCATTCATTCTTTCATGAGCAGATTGAGAGAATGAGAGCAAGAGAGCAAGGAAGATTTCTGGACAAAGAGGAGAAGGAGACAGCAACTTGGCACACATTCCAAGGTAGCAGTTGCGCAGATTTGTATAGCTGATTCAACACACAGTGAAAGGTTGATTTTGGCACGATTTTCTAGAAATCCGTACAGCTGGTTTGCACAGAAATCGAGGAGTGGTTTGCACAGAAATTGAGGAGCAGTTTGTTGTTTTTTTCTGCACGCAAATCGAGGTCCGTATAGTGCATTTATTGCAGTTTGTACAGTGCATTTAATGCAGGCCATACAACAACATTTAAGACTGAAAGTGGGCACGAAAATCGAGGAGGTCGTACAGCATTTATTGCTGTCTTGTTTGCTGTAATTTCCAGTTTGCTATGAGGCACGGGAAAAGAGATAAGTTGTAAATTCGCTTGCTGATTTTTTGCTGAATATTGCTCACTGTAAAAAAAGACATTTTCAGAAATAAAGAAGAGCTCTCAAACTGGTTTTCCCCAAGAGTTGTAGGGGGTTTTTCCAGGGTCACATTGACCAAAAATCACTGTGTTCAAATGTGTTAAATGATTGTTTGTACCTGCTGATTTTTTTACTTTTGCATTTTCCAGCATTCTGCAAAATTTCCAAAATTTGTGTTTTCAGCGAAAATTTATTTTTTCAGTTGTTGAATGTATGGATATAGGAAAGGGCATTTAACTATATGGGAGAAATAAGGTGAAACTGAAAACCAAGGTGGGAAATGAGAAATTTCTACATGGTATCAGAGGTTGAGTGCTAAAGTGCAGTTTGTGACAGCAAGGAGAAAAATTACAGCCTGCTGATTTTTCACTCAGAAAATTCCAACAAGCTGATTTTTCACAAAAAGCAGTTTTATCTTTACTACAGCGGTGCTATATTTCAGTTTTAGGACAGCAGGATGTCATTTGGATTGAGGGTGGAGGATAAGCTAGATGGGCATACAAATTACATCGTTTGGAAGGAGAGAATGCAGAGTATCTTTGAGGAGGCAGAAGTCTGGGATATCATGGTGCATACCACACAGAACCTTGTTGTTGTGCCTACTGATGCTACTCAGTTGGCTGAGTATAATAAAAATAACAACAAGGGTAAGAGGCTGATTCTAGATGGAGTCAAAGACCATTGCATTCCTCATGTGAGAGGAAAGAGCAATGCCCATGAGATGTGGGCAGCATTGTCCAATCTCTACCAGAGTACCAATGAGAACCGAAAAATGGTCTTGAAGGAGAAGCTGAAGAACATTAAGATGGGTAATGATAGTGCAGCTGGATATCTCACAAAGATTACTAATGTGAGAGATGAGTTGGCAACAATTGGAGAGGCCATTCCACCCACTGAGTTTGTGCAAATTGCAGTGAATGGCCTCCCTAATTCATGGATGAACTTTGCTGATGGGATTTGTGCACGTGAGACCCTTCCCACATGGGAGAGGTTTTGGGATGATTATATTCAAACAGAGATCAGGAAAGGTCAGCTTGGGGCAGCCAAGCCAGTTGAGCAGGATGAGGATGTAGCATTGTTAGCAGGAAGCAAGAAAGGCAAAGGGAAGAAGCAGGCTTCCACAAGCAATGGTGGGGGCAAAGGCAAAGGTAAAAGTAAACAAGGTAACACACAGAAGGACTATTCCAAGGTGAAGCGTTGGAATTGTCAAAAGATGGAGACACTATGCAGTTGTGTATCTGGAGAAGAAGAAGAAGAAGGGGAAGAACCAGAGCGTGGCAACTTCAGCAGAGGTTGAGGACTTTGCAGTTCGTTTTGACTAGGAGTCTGGGTTCACTGCGTATGAGTCCTCTAGTGCAGGATCACCTGCCACACAGGGTCAGAGGGAGCATGTTTTTCCCTCGATTAGCGAAGCATTTTCAGGTATCTGGTATGTGGACAGTGGGGCTTCACGTCACATGACAGGAGTCCGTGAGTACTTCTCTGAGCTTTTAGAGAGTGGCACTGATATAGAGGTAGTACTCGGTGATGACAGAATTGTTAGAGCAGTCGGTGTGGGGACACTGACATTTCAAAGGGAGTCCAAACCTCCCTTGAAGGTGTCAGATGTTCTTTATGTGCCAGGGATGAGGAAGAACCTCATATCCGTCTCAAGCTTTGGAGGACAGAGGATTATGAGGTATGTTCCAGGGGCAGGGACAGGTTGTTGATGTATCCCAAGGCACTCCAGCTGATTCAGCTAGAGTGATAGGTGTACCGCCATGCAAAGGTGTACAAGTTTTGCATCCAAAGTCCCTTGTGGGGCATTGAGCAGTAGTACGACAGAAGAGCTAGCATTCCTGAGCTATGGTGAGATTTGGCACCGCAGGATGGGACATATGTAGTCATGGAGCTTGAGGACCTTGGCGGGAGATCACTATTAGGTGTGCCAGATTTCAGTACTGATCACTTTGATACTTGCAGAGGGATGGCGATGGCAAGTTTGCCCAAATCCCCTTTTCCCCACAGTGACAGCAGAGCTACTGGGATAACTTGATTTGATTCATTCTGATGTGAGCGGTCGAAAATGTCTCATGTTTTCGCTTGAGTGGATCTGAGTACTAATTGTTTTTATTCATTGATGATACTCCAGGTAGGACCTGGATTTATTTCTTGAAGACCAAAGAGTGAGGTCTTCAAGCGGTTTCAGGAGTTTAGAGCTCTTGTGGAGACCACAGATCAGGTCCGGAAGATCAAGTCCTGAGGTCGACAAGTGGGGGAGAGTACACCCTTGGAGAAGTTTGTTGATTATTGTGCGGAGGCAGGCATTAGGAGGGAGTTCATTGTTCCTTACAACCCCCAGCAGAACGGGGTTGCGGAGAGGAAGAACAGATCCATCGTAGGGGCTGCCAAAGCCATGTTACATAATCAGGGGTTGCCATTGTTCTTGTAGGCAGAGGCCTGCAACACAGTTGTTTACTTGCAAAACAAGAGTCTGCATCGTGCCTTGGGGCACATGACTCCGGAGGAGGCTTTCTCTGGAAGAAGCCCGATATTGGTCATCTTCGTATCTTTGGATGCATTACATACTCCTACATACCCAAGAAGAAGAGGACCAAACTAGAGCCCACCGCAGAGAAGGGTATCTTTGTGGGCTACAGTTAGACCTCAAAGGCCTTTCGGATTTACATTCCTGCACAGAGGAGAGTTGTTGTTAGGCGGGATGTGAAGTTCGAGGAGGACAGGGCCTTTAGGAGGTCACAGGAGTTAGAGTATTTGGATCAGCCAGACCCTCAGCAGCAGTTGAGTCAATCGCAGGGATCCAGTGGGCAAGGATCAAGCGGATCAGGAGGTACATCTATGAGGATGTCAAGTCCGTCAGTGAGCAGTGGCTCGCCGAGCTAGAGGGGTGGTTCTCCGAGCAGTTCACAAAGCAGTTCACTAGGGAGTCCACTGATGGACAGTTCACACGGTACCTCAACTTTTACAGGTTCAGGTGCAGGCAGGAGGACAGCAGACAGACAGTCAGGAATTCAGGCTACTGATGGTGATGAGGAGGAGTTTCATTCAAGCCCAAGTGGCTTCAGGACACCTTGAGAGATGCCACATCTGTTGCCGAGCCGAAGAGGCCAGTCAGAGAGAGTAGACCACCTGAGAGGTTTTGTAGCTATATGGCAATGGTTACCAGCATCCTTGACTCTGAGCCTTCTAGCTATGAGGAGGCAACTAGCCAACAGGTCTGGAGAGAGGCCATGCAGGAGGAGTATTCTTCTATCATGAAGAAAGATGTTTGGGAGGTGGTGCCGAGGCCTGAGGGCAAATCCGTGGTTACTTCCAAATGGCTTTACAAGGTAAAGCATATTGCAGATGGCAGCATTGAGAAATTCAAAGCGAGGTTTGTGGCTAGAGGGTTCTCCCAGGTAGAGGGAGTTGATTATGAGGAGACCTTCGCTCCCGTGGCTCGATATACTTCGATTCGCTCCATTATATCGATAGCAGCAGAGGTGGGTTGGAAGATCCACCAGATGGATGTGAAGACCGCATTTCTCAATGGCTTCATACAGGAGGAGGTGTACATTGAGCAGCCACAGGGCTTTGAGGTGCATGGGAAGGAGTCCCATGTGTGCAGACTGAAGAAGGCCCTTTATGGCCTGAAGCAAGCTCCCAGAGCTTGGTACTCCAGGATAGATACTTATTTGCAGGGGATGGGTTTCACAAAGAGTGAGGCAGATCCGAACCTTTACTTTATTGTGATAGGTGAGGAGCCTCTCATTCTGGTGCTGTATGTGGATGACTTGGTCATTACAGGTGCAGAGAGACTCATAGAGCACTGCAAGAGAGATCTTGCGACGGAGTTTGAGATGAAGGACATTGGCTTGATGCATTACTTTTTGGGTTTGGAGGTGTGGCAGGAGGAGGGGCATTTCTTCCTGGGGCAGGGGAAGTATATTGTGGACATCCTTAGCAGATTCCACATGGAGGATTGTAGACCCATGTCGACACCGATGATCACCAACTGGAAGAAGCTTCATGCTTCGGATTCCGAGTTGGTGGATCCCACATTGTACAGGCAGCTGATTGGTTCCTTGATGTATTTGGTCAACACTAGACCAGATATCTGTTTTGCAGTCAACACGATGAGTCAGTTTATGTGTGAGCCTAGGAAGGTTCACTGGGTGGCTGCAAAACACATTTTGCGGTACTTGCAGGGGACAGTGGATTATGGTCTGGACTACAGGCAGGGAGATGGAGTGAGATTGGTAGGATACACTGATTCTGATTGGGCAGTTTGTGCTTCTGATAGGAAGAGCACTTCAGGGCGCTGTTTTGGGTTGGGTTCAGCAGTAGTATCATGGTTCAGCCGGAAGCAGCAGTCAGTAGCACTGAGTTTAGCAGAAGCAGAGTATATGGTAGCCAGTCTAGCTAGTTGTGAGGCCAATCTAGCTTCGCAAGATGTGTTGCTTTTTGGTCAGCCGTTGAGACCTTCAAGTGATTTACGTGATATCAGAAGTTGCATTAAACTCACGGAGAATCCAGTATTTTCATGACAGGTCAAGAGCATAATCGGGATCAAATATCAATTCCATCAGAACTATGTTCAGAAGGAGCTGTGAAGCTTGAAGTACATTCCCACTGAAGAGGCAGGTTGCAGATATTCTTACCAAAGCCTTACCACGGGGCAAGCATGTTTACTTCAGAGACAAGATGGGTGTGGTGAGGAACACCTTCCTCTGTAAGAGGGAGTGTTGAAATTTGGTACCGGAGGACAGGTGGTTCCCTTAGGCTTTTGATCTTTGGCCTAGGGAAAAGTGTCCAAAAGATTTTAATTTTTCTCCTAAAGTGACTTTATAATTTTTATAAAGTTAAAATCTAATTTAAAAGTGACTTTAAAGTGATAAAGTTACTAAGTCTAATTTTAAAGTGACTTTTATAAAGTCAATGTAAAATTAGAAAGGAAAAGTGACTTTGGAAATAAATGACTAAGTGGGTCTTTATTAAAGTGGGGTGAATTAAAT
>APFE030254715.1:475750-497429 GCA_000404065.3 Pinus taeda
CGTTTTGACCGGGATTTTGCGTTCACTATGTGTGAGTCCTCTAGTGCAGGATCACCTGCCATACAGGTTCAGAGGGAGCAGGCTTTTCCCTCGATTAGCGGAGCATCTACAGGTATCTGGTATGTAGACAGTGGGGCTTCACGTCATATGACAGGAGTCCGTGAGTATTTCTCAGAGCTTTCAGAGAGTGGCACTGATGTAGAGGTAGTACTCGGTGATGACAGAGTTGTTAGAGCAGTCGGGGTGGGGACACTGACATTTCAGAGGGAGTCCAAACCTCCCTTGAAAGTGACAGAGGTTCTTTATGTGCTAGGGATGAGGAAGAACCTCATATCTGTCTCAGTTTTGGAGGACAGAGGATATGAGGTACTGTTCAGGGGAGGACAAGTGTTGATGTATCCCAGGGGTGCTCCAGCCGAGTCAACTAGAGTGATAGGTGTACGCCATGCAAAGGTGTACAAATTTGCATTCTAGCCCCTTTTGGCATTGAGTAGTAGCACCGACAGCAGAGCTAGCAGTTCTGAGTAGTGTGAGATTTGGCACCGCAGGATGGGACATATGTATCATGGAGCCTTGAGGACCTTGCGGGAGATCACTACAGGTATGTCAGATTTCAGGACTGATCACTTTGATGCTTGCAGAGGATGTGCTATGGGCAAGCTTGCCAAATCCCCTTTTCCTAGCAGTGACAACAGAGCGACTGGGATACTTGATTTGATACATTCTGATGTGAGCGGTCGGATGTCTCATGTTTCCTTGAGTGGATATGAGTATTATGTTTTATTCATTGATGATCACTCCAGGAGGACCTGGATTTATTTCTTGAAGACTAAGAGTGAGGTCTTCAAGCAGTTTCAGGAGTTCAGAGCTCTTGTGGAGACACAGATAGGTCGGAAGATCAAGTCCCTGAGGTCGGACAATGGAGGAGAGTATACCCTTGGAGATTTGTTGACTATTGTGTGGAGGCAGGCATTAGGAGGGAGTTCAGTGTTCCTTACAACCCCCAGCAGAACGGGGTTGCGGAGAGGAAGAACAGATCCGTCATAGGGGCTGCCAAAGCCATGTTACATGATCAGGGGTTGTCATTGTTTTTGTGGGCAGAGGCCTGCAACACAGCTCTTTACTTGCAGAACAGGAGTCTGCATCGTGCCTTGGGGCACATGACTCCGGAGGAGGATTTTTCTAGGAAGAAGCCTGATATTGGTCATCTTCATATCTTTGGATGCATTACATACTCCTATATACCCAAGGAGAAGAGGACCAAACTAGAGGCCACCGTAGAGAAGGGTATCTTTGTGGGCTACAGTGAGACCTCAAAGGCCTTTCGGATTTACATTCCTGCACAGAGGAGAGTTTTTGTCAGAAGGGATGTGAAGTTCGAGGAGGACAAGGCCTTTAGGAGATCACGGGAGTTGGAGTATCTGGATCAACCAGACCCTCAGCAGCGGTTGAGTTAGTCGCAGGGATCCAGTGGGCAAGGATCAGGAGGATCAGGAGGTACATCTATGAGGATGTCAGGTCCATCAGTGAGTAGTGGCTCACCGAGCCAGAGGGGTGGTTCTCCGAGCAGGTCACAGAGCAGTTCACTAGGGAGTCCACTGATGGAAAGTTCACACGGTACCTCAGCTTCTACAGGTTCAGGTGCAGGCAGGAGGACAACAGACATACAGTCAGGAGTTCAGGCTACTGATGGTGATGAGGAGGAGGAGTTTCATTCTCCTATGGGAGATGCATGCTCAGGGAAGGGGAAGTCCAAGTGGCTTTAGGACACATTGAGAGATGCCACATCTGTTGCTGAGCCGAAGAGGCCGATCAGAGAGAGTAGACCACCTGAGAGATTTTGTAGCTATATGGCGATGGTTACCATCATCCTTGACTCTGAGCATTCTAGCTATGAGGAGGCAGCTAGGCAGCAAGTCTGGAGAGAGGCCATGCAGGAGGAGTATTCTTCTATCATGAAGAATGATGTTTTGGAGGTGGTACTGAGGATTGAGGGCAAGTCTGTGGTTAGTTCCAGATGGCTTTACAAGGTAAAGCATGCTGCAGATGGTAACATTGAGAAATTCAAAGCGAGCTTTGTGGCTAGAGGGTTCTCCCAGGTAGAGGGAGTTGATTTTGAGGAGACCTTCGCTCCCGTGGCTCGATATACTTCGATTCGCTCTATTATATCGATAGCAGCAGAGATGGGTTGGAAGATCCACCAGATGGATGTGAAGACCGCATTTCTCAATGGCTTCATACAGGAGGAGGTGTACATTGAGCAGCCACAGGGGTTTGAGGTGCATGGGAAGGAGTCCCATGTGTGCAGACTGAAGAAGGCCCTTTATGGCCTGAAGCAAGCTCCCAGAGCTTGGTACTCCAGGATAGATACTTATTTGCAGGGGATGGGTTTCACAAAGAGTGAGGCAGATCCAAACCTTTACTTTATTGTGACAGGTGAGGAGCCTCTCATTCTGGTGTTGTATGTGGATGACTTGGTCATTACAGGTGCAGAGAGACTCATAAAACACTGCAAGAGAGATCTTGCGACGGAGTTTGAGATGAAGGACATTGGCTTGATGCATTACTTTTTGGGTTTGGAGGTGTGGCAGAAGGAGGGGCATTTCTTCCTGGGGCAGGGGAAGTATATTGTGGACATCCTTAGCAGATTCCACATGGAGGATTGTAGACCCATGTCGACACCGATGATCACCAACTAGAAGAAGCTTCATGCTTCGGATCCCAAGTTGATGGATCCCACATTGTACAGGCAGCTGATTGGTTCCTTGATGTATTTGGTCAACACTAGACCAGATATCTGTTTTGCAGTCAACACGATGAGTCAGTTTATGTGTGAGCCTAGGAAGGTTCACTGGGTGGCTGCAAAACACTTTTTGCGGTACTTGCAGGGGACAGTGGATTATGGTCTGGACTACAGGCAGGGAGATGGAGTGAGATTGGTAGGATACACTGATTCTGATTGGGCAGGTTATGCTTCTGATAGGAAGAGCACTTCAGGGTGTTGTTTTGGGTTGGTTCAGCAGTAGTGTCATGGTTCAGCCGGAAGCAGCAGTCAGTAGCACTGAGTTCAGCAGAAGCAGAGTATATGGCAGCCAGTCTAGCTAGTTGTGAGGCCCTCTGGCTTCGCAAGATGTTGTTTGGCTTATTTGGTCAGCCGTTGAGACCTTTAGTGATTTATTGTGATAATCAGAGTTGCATTAAACTCACGGAGAATCCAGTATTTCATGACAGGTCAAAGCATATCGGGATCAGATATCATTTCATCAGAGACTATGTTCAGAAGGGAGCTGTGAAGCTTGAGTATATTTCCACTGATGAGCAGGTAGCAGACATTCTTACCAAAGCCTTACCACGGGGCAAGCATGTTTACTTCAGAGACAAGATGGGTGTGGTGAGGAACACCTTCCTCGGTAAGAGGGAGTGTTGAAATTTGGTACCGGAGGACAGGTGGTTCCCTTAGGCTTTGATCTTTGGCCTAGGGAAAAGTGTCCAAAAGATTTTAATTTTTCTCCTAAAGTGACTTTATAATTTTTGTAAAGTTAAAATCTAATTTAAAAGTGACTTTAAGTGATAAAGTTACTAAGTCTAATTTTAAAGTGACTTTTATAAAGTCAATGAAAAATTAGAAAGGAAAAAGTGACTTTGGAAATAAATGACTAAGTGGGTCTTTATTAAAGTGGGTGAATTAAAAAATAGAAAGTGAGATTTAAATGTGCATTTAATCTCAGCATTGATCTAAATCTATCTCAGCCATTGGATTTAGGGATCACCCAAAAGTCACTTAGGATTAGATTAAAGGAGGAAAAGGAGGCAAGAGGTCATTCATTCTTTCATGAGCAAATTGAGAGAAGGAGAGCAAGAGAGCAAGGGAGGTTTCTGGACAAGGAGGAGAAGGAGACAGCAGCTTGGCACACATTCCAAGGCAACAGTTGAGCAGATTTGTACAGTTGATTCAGCACAGTGAAAAGCTGATTTTGGTACGATTTTCTAGAAATCTGTATAGCTGGTTTGCACAGAAATTGAAAAGCAATTAGTAGAAATGGAAATTTGAAGCACAACATACAACAATATTGTCGCTATTTGTGATGATACCTCAAATCAACATACGATAATATTGTCGCTATTAGTGATGATACCACAAATCAAAATAGAGGTAGAGGAGTCTCATTATAAACATGGAGATCCACCTTTACAACAATTGGGAAACACGATCAATTGAACAAGTAATTAGGACTTCCTAATGATGAAATTCAAAATATCTCATAACTCACAACCTTCTTCAAAAGTACTAATGGACATCACCACATAATAATATAGTAATAATAATGTTTACATAAACAATATGGGTAGTTCAATGAAGACATAACTACAAGATAAAGCATAAAAAAGTCACCAACTTTAGCCTAACAAATGTGATTTATAAGAAATGGAGTACTTTTCTCTTCCCGCATTCATAGGAAATAGAAAACTTAAAGATTATGGACTTAGTCCTTGGTACTCACCATAATTAGGAATCAAAGTTTCTGGAGGAACAATAGCTCCACAACTCATGCATAAGCTCTGCAACCAACAAAAATATTATCCTAATTCTTATTTTTGCATATTAATAAATGAATCATTTTCCTTCCATACAATATTTTCTATAAAGAATCTTTTGAGCAAGTCAATTTTATTTCTCTTAGTTTTCCTATCCTATTTTACAAATTAGGATACCAAATTAATGATTTCAATTTCATAACACCTTCACCACTAACTCAAGAGAAAGTCTTAATTGTAGAAAAAAAAGAAAAAAAATTAGCTTTCACCCTCTATGAGATGACATAAGATGGATTATTTTCAAGGTGCTGAACTTACTATCATAACGATGACAATAAATAAAAGAAAAAACTTACACCAAGTTCTTCAATGCCATATTTCAACTATCAAAACATGATTAAAAGAAACATGTATTTTTAAACAAATAATCGAAGAGGTAAGACACGAGTAAAAAAACTTTTTTGTGGTATTTTTATTGTAATCAAATATTATCACAAACAAGAACAAGTTGAACATCATCTTTTACATGGAGTATCATATTTATGCTTGTAACAAAATACCTTTTTTCTTTGAAATCTTCCAACAAATTTCCAAAGGATTATTATGCTTGTGTTCATGAATATGCTTACTAGGAACATCAAGGTTTTCCTACAACATTAGTCAATCTATAAGAAAAAGTATAACCATGCCCGATGTTGAGAAATCATAATGCATGTAGATTAGGGTATATTTCTCTTACTTCATAATTGCTTGTGAATATTTGTTGGCTTATTATTACTTTTATTGTGTTTTCTTCATCAAACAATTTCCAAAACATATAAAACATGAAGATCACAAGAGACAAAGAACACAAAGATGTAGGCTCCAAGCTAGGGAAAATCCCCACAAGGGGGAAAACCCAAACAACTTCTCTTCTTATAGAATCAGATCAAAGTGAGATATCCAAGACCAAAGACCAAGACCAAAACTGTCACATAGACCCAAGTCAGCGCTCCTTCAAGCCATCTTCAACAAGTCATAGTCAACAAAAGTCAACGCTGGTCAAATCTCTAAATTTTGGTTACTTCCTAAAATTTCAGCCTCTTCCTAAAATTTCGAGCCCTACAATTTTGTCCTTATGACAGCTCTGAAATACCACAGAAAATTTTGCACATGTGGACAGATTAGCGCAGAAAGCAAAACTTTCTCTCTCCTTTGACTTCGCGCTCTCTCTCCTTTGACTTTGCTAGTTTTCTTCTTTTTGCTTGCACAGAAATCTAATTGGTTTCCAAAATGTGGAGTGAAGAGAGACAACTTAAAAGCTGGCCCACTTGTCCATCCGGAGGGTCGACTTGGCCTTGTGGTGACAAAATTGACTGTTTTGACTCAAAATAAAAAAAAATATATATTTTTCTTACAAATGGTCCAAATGGGACTTTGACTCATGACAAATTTTCTTATTGACTCAATAAACCCTAGAAGCATGAAGAACGTGCTCTGACTAAAAAATAATAATAATAATTATCATTATTTTTCTTCTTTTTGCTTTGACATGAAACACACATTGATACAAGTACAATGATGATTATGAAGATCTAACCTAGTTACACTTACCAACACCCGAGTTATTCAAGCATGGATGAGGATTTTTTATATGGTGTAGCTTTCTTCCAAGAATAAAGAACAATCTAGATGAGAATTTGATGGTTATAACAAAACTTGTACACTAGAAACAGCACAAAGGAAGCTTTTGCCACAAAATTCAATGATTTTGAATTGAAAAATAACATATTTATTATATGGGGAAAAAACAAAAAAGCAAAATATCTTTCAAGAGATGTGGTCATAGCCTTACAGAGGGCAAAACATACAAAATTCAACTAAAGGCAGCAGGATGCAAGGCTTCCAAAGATAGAGCAAATGGAGTCCCATAGCATCAAATGAAAGGTTAGTAGTTTAGGTCATCACTGACCCATTCCAAGATTTCTACAGGGTTTAAGGTTTTTGTTCTACGAGGATGCTTCGTGATAATAAATGGAGGAGTATTGTAGCAGGTGCTAGGATCTAAGGAAATCTCTCCTGTTGAGAATTTGAATCTATAATGAAGTGCTACCAAGTAAGATATATGAACTTATATTTTTCTTCATCAATCAAACACCTAACTAGCACATTTCAGAGATGAAGAAAATGACTTGACGCACATAAATTGGGGTTTTTCGAGTAATTCTGTAATAACAAA
Source organism: Pinus taeda (assembly GCA_000404065.3). Lineage (NCBI taxonomy): Eukaryota > Viridiplantae > Streptophyta > Pinopsida > Pinales > Pinaceae > Pinus > Pinus taeda. Next base: position 482,505 of record APFE030254715.1, read on the forward strand.
AATTCAAGGAGGGCATAGATCACAAGTCTAAATCAACAAAATATTTTGACACTACAAATAAATCAAATATATCGAGCATGCAACCTGTTCATACCACAATTTTTTGCTCAAATATCCATTACGTTGATGATATAACAGTGGACAGGTACTTCTGCATAGGCTAGATGTCAAACAAGCAGGAGTGGTCCAAGACTTTCTAGGTACTTGCTCATGTTGAGATAATTAATTAATTAATTAATGTTGGCTATTGAGCTAAAGTTTTCTAAGGAAAAGCGATTTAATCACTTTAGTGAATTATATTTGATATCTATTCTTGATCTCAGTGGGTTAGGATTTAATCCTAGCCATTCATCACTTTGGAGATTGAGGGTTAGGGGTTTGACTCAATGAATAAAAGAGAGCCTAAGGAAGGAGACAAACTATTGGACACCTAATCCTCTAAGGGTCATGGTGTGGAAGATAAACAGTCAAAGGGGGTGCAAGAGACGTTGGAATATAAATCCAACAGTCATATGAGTGTATTATATATGTGTAACATTTGTTAATAGTAAATGCATTCACGCATCACCTTATTTGGTTGTCCACATTCCATGTATACTTAACATGGGACCAGAGCTGCAGGAGAATTCTGGCCCTGCTCTAATTTCCGCTACTTGTTTTGTGGACTCTCCTAATGTCAGTGATGCCTTCCTTAATTGTCAAGTTGCAGACCTGCACCAGACCGTTTCAAAATTTGTGAGATTCTACACTTGCACCACTCTGAGGAATCAGTCAATTCTGCCTCTCTCAAATTTTTCACTTCAGTCCTGCATTCATTTAACAATTGTTTCTCTATCCCGCTACTAGATATCTCTACCTGTCACCCTGTTTGTCGGTTTCCTACCAAAAATAGTTGTTTGTCTTTGTCATTTTCCGACCTTAACAAAAAAGCCTTTGCATCTCTATTTGTCTCTCTAGGGTTTTGTGCTTATATTCCATGTTCCATCGTATTGCTTCACGCTTTGCCCCAGATGCAGACCTGGTAAGCTCTAAAGGAATGGTTGAATAGCCTAATACGTTGGTTTTCACCAAGAGACCACAGTGATGAAGATTCAGGTCGATTTTGGCAGCCAACACATCCAGATATGAATCATCCGCAAATCTCAGGAGGAGACACGATTTGCCAACTCCAGAATCTCCAATCAACTAATCATATTCAGGATTCATAGTGGAATTGTATGAAGTCGAGAAAGAGGTCCCACACCGAGATAATCCAAGAGAAATCAGGATGGGCCTTGGGACCGATGATGGGTTACAAGAACAAAGCACGACAAAACGAGATATTCTGCAAGGTCTCTCTGGAGATATTTGTTTGACGGATGAGGAGTTGTAATTGGATTTGTAAGCTCCTCTGGAATCTGGAAAATATAGGGAAATTGTGTAGTCATAGTACAAACATTTCGTCAAGTAATTTGCCTGTAAACTCAAGCGCTTTGCTGATGATCTTACAGTGGTTCTTGCATTTATCTGGGTGTTCGTGTTTGAAGGATTTTGATGCATTTGGTGTCTTAGAAATCAATTTGATATATATGACAGTTGATTCAATTGCTTGGTTGGTTTGACTTTTTTGTGGTTGAAGGAACTCTGAGAAGCGAATTGTGTTGGATTTGGATCGGCTCGATGAACACCATTTGTTGTTGTTGCGTGGAACTTTCCCGCACAATGTTTTGCAGACTTGCAATGAATCTGGTCGTATCATAAATCTTATCAAATTGTCTGTTTGGTTGTTTGTTCCAGCAAGGTTATAATACTTGGAGGTTCCATCATGATTCTTCCTCATAAACCAACTCTGTCTCTTGCTTCTGTTGGGAAGCCGACAGGTATATATATTGGGAGCGAAAGAGAATGAGATCCTCTTGGGAGATGTTTAACATATTTCACTCTTTTCTCAGGCCAAGTTCACTATTAAAAGAGGGTCATGGTTATTCTCCTTGTTGGTCAATTTATTATCAGTCTATTCTTTGTTATGGGCCGAGTTACCTCCCAGTTTTGCTGGCTGAGAACCTCTGTTTGTTGAGTGGGGGCATTTTTTCTTGACGATTGAAGATATTATAGCGTTTTTGCTTGAAGGTTGAAGATATTATAGTCAAGAGGCAAAGTTTGTCACTCGTAAAGGCTGAATCTTTGAGGAGTCAAGTTACTGTCCTGTAGGAGACCGAGCCCCCTCTCTTTGGGCACTCATTTGAGCTGATAAGGGACTATGTTCATCTCTGGCTATACCAATTTTGAGGTAAACGTTGTCTATGGTCACTGCTTCAGATATTTCAATATAACGAATCTTGCAAGTTGTGCAGAGCCATCCCAGGACAACATTTGTTGTGTTTTTTAATGCTTCATTGAAAAGATAGAATTTTTGCATCTTGAATCTCAGCTTCAGCAAGATGAGTTACAGCAGCATAAGCATCATGACACCCATTGGCGGCCAACAAGTAGGCAAATCAGTGACATTGAGATAGACTCCCCTCAGCAACAAGAAATGGCAAATGTAGTACCCATTTCAGAAGCAGAGGTGCAGAAAGGTGCCGAAATTCAGCGTGCACTTCCCAAGTCAGTCATCAAACCTTGGCAAGAGCTTGTCCATAACAAGCACAGAACAGGTCTTGGATATGATAAGGAGGTTTCCTTTCACATTCCAGATTACTCAAAGCCCATCCAGTTTTAGAGTGTTGGATTCATTCATGACATTTCACCTTCACCTGTTCTAGATTCTGCTCTTCCACATTCGCAATCAAAAGTTGTTAAATGCCAACATTGTGACCAAGTTGGCCATCTGAAAGATCACTGTTTTGATCTTCATCCATGTGAGCACTGTCATGAAAATACTCATTTTTCAAACAAATGCTTCAAAAACAAGCCTCCCGCAAGAACAAGATTCATCTTGGATGGATCACTTCTTAGCAATGGGCTTCAACAGCCAAGAAGATATTTCAATCATATGTCTGAACTTGTTTTAGAGTATTGAATAGTCTTGCAGTTGTTTTTTCTCCATCATCTCACCTTGCATCTGACAGGGGGGAAGTGATGGTCATCTACAAGCTTCAAAGCCATGCCAAGCGAGCCTGAGCCACAACCTGCCATACCATATTCAGAGTTGTAGCCAGAGACAAAGATTCCCCTGAGCATGCCTTCGGTTGGTGGTCAACCTTAAACCATCTATGCGGGGTTGAGACATCTCTAAAAAGAATTGTGGACACTTCCTCTAGCAGAAAAATTCAGCGTCTTGCCAGTTTTGGAAGAGTTCCAGGAATTGCATTAAGCATTCCAGAGTTGGTAGTCATCCTTAAACCATCACAAGTTGACACCTCCCTTTTCAAGTTGAGGTTCTCCCTTTTTATGCAAGGTGAGACCTCCCTTTCAAGGTTGAATATTTCCCTCTTCTTCTAGCAGAAGGCCTCAACTTCTTGCCAGATTTGTAAGAGTTCTGGGAACTGCACTAAGTGTTCCAGTGTTGGTTGTGATCCTTAAACCATCCCCTTTATACCAACATTTTAGAGAGCATATCCAGCCTAGTGTTGCCATGCATTTTTGCACATTTTGTATTACAGCTCTCTTCTTGGACTCATACATACCTCTTCGGATTAAGGCGGGGAATGTTGGACACTTAATCCTCTAAGGGTTATGGTGTGGAAGATAAACAGTCAAAGGGAGTCCAAGAGACGTTGGAATATGAATCCAACAGTCATATGAGTGTATTATATATGTGTATCATTTATTAATAGTAAATGCATTCACGCTTCACCTTATTTGGCTGTCCACATTCCATGTATACTTAACACAAACATATAAAATTATTTACAAAGCGAATTTTTCAAATGGAGTGAGAAATTCAAGGATAAAGTGAAGGAAGAATTGCGGCAAGAAAATTCTTGTGAGTAAATTTTAAAGGGGAGCCCTTATTTTTCCTGAGCAATTTAATGAAGGATAAATTTAAGGGCAAAAATTTATGTTGTGCTTGTAACTGATTTTCCACTTATGTTTCTGTCACAAATACTTTTTAAAGTATACTAGTGTACTTTTATGCAACAGTTTTTCAAAAAATAATTTACTCGGGTGAATAAATTTTCTAGGCATAAAATAGATTGCTAAAAATTTAAATCCGATCTGGTATTCAAAATTTAACATGGTACCAGAGATCTAAACTCTGCAAGAAGTGGAAGATCGATTGGTCATTAGGGTTTCAGCATAATATTTTCTAGCAGTGATATTTTTTTGGTTTGAGTAATCGATTTGGAGGTTGCAAGGATGGTTGCAATGGAACTGAGATTTGAAGATCAGTTGGAGGGTGTATCCAACTACAGTGCTTAGAAGGAGAGGATAACATTAGTGTTGATTGTTGAGAAACCAAGTGCTAGAAGATAGTGATTTATTTCTCTTAACATGATAATTACTTATGAATGTTTGTTAGCTTCTTATTACTAATGTTAACTTCTTCATCAAGTAATTATACAAATGTGCAAAACATAAAGATCACAAAGAGACAAAGAACACCAGAAACTACGCTCTAAGCCAGGGTAAAACCCCACAAGGGAGAAAACATAAAAAAATCATGCTCTTATAGAATCAGATCAAAATGAGATATCCAAGATCAAAATAATATATCAGGGAATATCTTGTCAGGTGGAACAACTTACCAGAGGAGGATGCCACTTGGGAGGGAGAATAGATTTTACAGCATCCAGCATTGCAGTTGCTTGAGGACAAGCAATATTTAGGAGGGGAGGACTATCATGACCCCAATTAATAATTTTGCTAAGGAAATTCTCAATTTTGCAATTTTGGTGATTTATATAATATTTGATAAATAAAACTAGAAGAATAAGTTGTGGAGGCTCAAATTAAATTTTAATAAGGAATAAAGGTTAAACTTAGGAGAAATGGGGAAAATTAAAGTGATGATAAGTTGTGGGGGTCACTTAAAAAGGGAAATCGAACTCCCTAGAAGAAATTGAACCACATGGAAGAGGGGGTGAGAGCAAGGGGGTCGAATTGGTGGAGCCCACAAGGAGGGTTGAGCAACAATTATAAAAGGAAGAGAAGAGTCTCATTTTTGCATCTTCTTGGCATTTCATTTACAATTTGGAAAGTTTGCTTGAGCAACTTAGCCAAGCCAACCAGTGTTGTTTAGCACAAGGAACTTCCACGCAAAAATTCAAGCTCTTCTTCAGGGGACTTTGAGTGCCACTCTAGGAGAGAGATTATTGGCATATTTTGGCATCTTGTGTGAGATTTTTGCAGTTTTTCTTCAACTTGTGCGAATTTTTAGAGGACGTAGTGGAGCATTTCGTTGGTGCTTTAGGGGCTAGCATTTATTGTCTTCCGAGCTCGCTATTTTGGGGAAATTTTTCTTTAAGGAGGACAAGTTGTTTGTGGGAAATTTTCGAGTTGAAAGTGCAGGAGATTTGTGGGCCAAAAATTCTCTTTTTTGTGTGAAAATTCCACAACAAGAATCCCTACTGCAACAACTGATGATATTACTCCTATTTGTTAAATTCCTTTAAACAAATTACTTGCAGTTTCCTATAGCAAATATCATAATACATACACTGCAGCCTTCACTTCATTAAATTATAAGCGGAAACAAGATACTGAGCAAGAAAGAAAATACAACACAATAGACACCGTTATTTTTGGACAAATGTCCCCAGAAAAACCCAATGAGGGAAAACAGGTGCAACAATTCTAGGGGTTTATTATTATTAAGCAGTAGAAAATTATGAATACATCTCTAAATACCTCTCAAGTTATTTAGTTACATAGAGAGAAATATTGGCAGAAATATTTGTGAGATTACCTCACACTATCACTTGAAATCCTCGCTGATCTAGCCCCAGAATGATTGCCCCCGACTTTTTTGGCTACCTCTGCGTCAGCCCGGCGTCAAGCTCTCCAGGGATAGTGTCAATCCTCTTGGTTGGTCGATTTGCTGCCCAGGAGATTCAATTTCTGCCTCCCGGTCTCACACCTTGGCTCCCAACTTCTAAAACTCGAATTCCCTCTGCAAATTTCGGACTCCCTCTTGGCTTTTGCGCTGACTTTGCGTGGCTCTGCGTCAGCCCCTCTGGCTTAGCATTGGCACTGCTGGATTACTCTCTGCCTCTCTCTGTTGTTGATTCTCCAACTGAGAAAATCACTCTCTCCAGATGTTATCCCTGCACCTCATCTACAAGAAATATCCTCGATCAAATTTCCTCCTAAAAATTTCATAAATTCGATCTCTTGATCTCTCAGTGTATTTTCCAAATGACCCTCAAGCCTCTTCTTATATCTTTTTGTTGGACAACCAACGGCCTAGATTAACTCCTAATCAAGGGCTAAGATCGTTTTGGCTTGATCTCTGTCTTCTTCTAGAAATTACACCCACAATTAGATTAATACCCATTAATTTTTTTATTTTCCTAAGTTTAGACTTAAGAACTCCATTAAAAATATTAATTATTTTAATAAAATTGTCTCTGGGTGGAATTTCCTAAAACGCTTTCTAGGTTCTTTGGAATACATGTGCCCAAGCCTCCCTACAAAATTTGAGGGAGCGCATCCGATGCTACCCCAAATCAACACTTTGTGCTTGCGCGGGGGTTTACTGGCTATGCCTTGTGCAAGGGGTTGAGCAACAGTGTTGTGCTGGATATTGGAGATGATTTTGGTCGGGAATTCAAGGAAGGAATTCCGCTAGGGTTTGGAGAGGTTTCCCTTTGGGAAAATTGTGCATCTTTACAACAGTTCGATTCTCGAAACTCACTGGCAGACTAAGAGGGCTACACGCAACTTTTGGGGTTTCGGTGACTAGTGGATTCAGCTTGATATTTTTTTGGGTTTTGTTGGATTGGGTGTGAGAAGCCTTCTCTTAATTTTTCATAATTTTTGGAGTATTATTGAGGGATCATTTCAAGGTTTGCCTCCAGCAGCAACAGTAATTTTTTGGGTAGTGCGTTTGGACAAATGCGAACTTTTTGCAGTTGGAATTTGCTTAGATATTCACCTAGATATTGCTACTTGGAGTGGCAAGCCCAATTTCTATCATTCTACTCTATTGTACTCAGCTCCAGCAGAAATTTAATAAAATGGTTCAGATTTGTTGTTGTTATTCTATGGTTTACAAATTTATTTTTGCTTGTGTAAAAATTGTGCTTGCATGGTTGTATTTTCTTGCTATAGCTTAGTGCATGTTTTTGGTATTCATTGTATTTCCTAGTTTGGGATATTACAAATTTTCTCACTCCTTTGACTTCCTTCTCTCTCCTTTGACTTTGGTTGTCTTTCTTCTTGATTAGGTACAGAAATCAATGTACGATGTGATGGTGAGTGAATAAGCTTCCAAGAGGTTGAGTTGACTTGTATATATAGTTGTCCACGAGGATCAAATAGTTGCCACAAGGCCAACTTTTCCAAAGAGGGACTTGGCCTTGTGTTGACTCTTTGACTCAAAATAAAAACTCCTTTTTCTTTCAAAAGTCCAAATGGGACTTGACTCAAATACATTTCTTTTGACTCAAAATAATTTCTTTTTCACTCTTTTTTACTCTATAAGCATGAAGAACGTGCTTTGACCAAAATAAGATAATGATAATGAATATAATAATAAATATATCAATGATAAAAATTACATTTTATTGCATTATGAAGACCAACACTAGTTACATTTTTCAACACTCCCTCTTAACTAAGAAGGTATTCATAATAACACAACAGGATACTCTGAAGTTGAAATATTCATATAAGAAAGGATCTGAATTGATAAGCATCAATTATGATTTACATCATCGTAGCCAGCATTGTCAAAATAGCAAGGCCTTGACTAACACACTTTAACTCTCCACTAGATCAGAGCACAACGTTGGGAGGCATAAATTTGGACACCACTGCGTCTCAAGGTACATACCCCACCCGGGTGTTCCAAAAATATGACCTCACAAAAACATTTCCTAATCCCGAGGAAAAGTACATCCTCCGGACCATTCTTTACAAAGTCCATGTTGAAGAATGTAACTAGGTTCGGTTTTCATAAATTGTACTCGAGTCAAAATGTAATATATTTGTCAAAAGAAAAGCAAAAAGAATTATTATTATTATTGAATTGACTTGTTAAAGCATGGGTTTCATGCTTGGGTCAATTGTTATAGGTCAAGCCTCCATTGTAGGCTTTAGAATTGTTTATTTGGGTCAAAGTCAATTTGTTGATTGGTCAAAGACTCCTCCATCAAGTCTCCTTGTTGTCAACCTCAAATAAATCATCATCAAGTCGACATACAAGTCGGCCTAAACTTATATAGAGACACATTTGTTCAAGAAACTCATGTCGGCTTATTTACTATGGAGAACAACTATAAATAGGAGGGTATACCTTGATCCACAGTTTAGTTATAGCTCGCATATAATTTCATAAGAAAGGTTCTGTGAAACACAATGAAGGAGCTTAGATTTCAAAGAGAAGACTTCGGTGCAATGACAGAGTTTCGGTGATTTCAGAGAAACAAAATTTCAATGATTTTCATAGACAAGTTCAGTGATGACAGTGAGATGATTTTGGTGCTAGAGCAGTGAATGAGTTCGGATCCAATTTAGAGAAGCAGTCTCGGTGTACCATAGTCTCGATGTATCCCCAATCTTGATGTATCACAATGATGCAAAATCCCCATAAGAAGCTCGGTTGTCACAGATTTCAGTATGGCGTAGTGAAGTTCAGATCACAGGTTGTCACAGTGATAGCGTATGAGGTTGTTACAGTGATAGTGTATGAAGATGGCTCCTTTGTCACAGTGAAGGTTGCCTCAGAAATTCAAGACCAAAGATTAATCTTGTTGAAGGACCGAAGCATCTCATTGTTGCAAGGAAGTAGTTGAAGAATAAGCTACTGCTCAACTGAAGAAGAAAATGCAAGGTTGACTTAATGGAGGAAGTCTCTAGCATAGGTTGTGAAGGTCTTGGTCGTCTCATCTTTTAAATCTACTGAAAGAAGAATTTTGACAGGGTTTTCCCCTAGAGAGGGGTTTTGCCCTAGTTGCATGCCTACATCTTGTGTCTTCTTCTATTTGTTACTTGGCATTAGTCTTCATGATAAGAAAAGATAAATCAAACGAAAGAATAATAATAATGAAACATCACAAGATAATGTCATAATAAGAGAAATCGATTAACTGCCATGCTTTGGATTTCTCAACAATCCATGTATCCAACTTAGGATGTTAATCCTAGTCAACCACAAGACTGTTGGAAAATGTGTAACTAGGTTCGGTCTTCATAAGTATGAAATGTATTTTGATTCTTGTAAATTATGAAATGAAAGAAAATTATTATTATTATTTTTGGAGCATGAGTTTCATGCTCAAGGTCTTTATTTTATAGTTCAAGCACCCATTGAGTGCTTCTAGGGTTTGTCCTCGGTAAAAAAGTCAAAAGAGTCATTGTCATAAGTTGAAGACCCCACTAGGCACATTGTAACTTGTAAAGAAAATTATTTTTGTCTTTAAAAGTGTCGGAATACCCTCCAAGGCCAAGTCAACCTGGCAGCTGGCAAGTCGACCTAAAGGAAGAACCACATCCACCATTGAAGAAGCCTATAAATAGAAGAGGACTCATCCTCCTTGAAGCACACTCACTCATCACTCATTCTAGCAAAGGAAGAGGCAGCGAAGAAGAAGAAGGACGAAGGAGATTTACGTTTGGGCTATCTTTCTCTCTCACGTGCTAAAGAGGACTAGGGTTTTTGCAATAGACCTAGGGCATCCATCTTCAAGTTCGATCTTGGAGAAAAGGAGGCAAAGAGGTCAAGCAAAGGTCACCAAAGGTCACTCTCAAGCTGTAGGAGTCAAGGAAAGGCAAGTGACGATAACAGGAGGGCTCTAGAAGAAGATCAAAGTTCCCACGTGTGGCAGCAGCAATTGTTGGGAAGCGGAAATTTCAGATCTGTAATAGGAAGTCGAAAATCTTGCAACGAGAGGTCGAAAAGGTGCTTCTGGAAGAGATTTGACTAGATCGAAGTTGGCACATCATCCAAAGAGGTTGATCTTGGTCTTGGAGGGTATTGGTCTCAATCTTAAGGTCATGGAATTCATCAATTGAAGAAACTCTAAGGAAGAGAAGAGATTTAAGGGTATTCGTCTCAAGAGGAGAGGTTTTGGCCCTGGCTTGCATCCTATATATTGTGTCATTGTTCTTCTTGATTTGGTAGTTGTTTAACGCTTCACGCATATCAGTGCCACAGGGTTCACCGAACTTGAACCTTGAGGTTTGAAATTCGGCAAACCTCAAAAAAAAATTCAGGTTCGGGTTAAGTTTGATAAATTTAGGTTCATGCTTGATTTTTTTGCATGCTTTATTTTACGTGTTAAGTTTGATAAATTTATGTGCATGTTCGATTTTTTTCTTGCCTTGTTTTGCGTTGCAGGGTCCATCATATTTCAACTTTGGAGTTCCAATCTCTTCATGTTACAGGGTTTGCCCACCATATAAGAAAAGGTTGGTCGTCGTTTAGGAAAATCTTGTTTCACTATTTCTAGGGTTTGACGGCATTCATTGTTACTTCAAATTCACGGTTTAAAACCATATAATAGAACGTTGGTCGCCATTTTGGAATATCGCATTTTATATAAAGTAGTTTTAAGGTTTGACATCATTCATGATTATCTCAAACTCACGGTTTTGATAAGCGGACTTGGATGCATATTGATAGCCTCGCTATACGCAGGCTTGGCCCTGTCACATAATGCATCAATAAAAAATCACTGATATTTAATTGTGTTGGCGTGTCTGGTATGTAGACTATCTTGGAATCTTTAAAACATCATATTAATATGATCCATCTGCATAAAAATTATATATAGAAACATTATATATATATATATATTATATATATATATATATATATATATATATATATTCATTCGAATTTAATGGCGAACCTCATTCGAACTTTATCAAAAAATTTGAATTTGAATCGAACTTAATCATTGTCGAACTCGAATTCGAACCCGAACGATGTGACATTGACGCATATAATAATAAGGAATAAAGATAATAAGTAAAAAGGAACCACAAGCATTTATCAAATAAAGAGAATTAATCATAATCATTGCCCAATTCTAAACATGGTATCAGAAATGAGGTTGGCTAAGGGCATCAGAAGGTCTCCACTACATTGAAGAAGTTCATCAAGAGGTGTTCAAAGGTAGCAAGCTATCTCAAGAAAAACATCAAGGAAGCATGGAGTCTCTTATTCTCTTCAAAGAAGGAAGTAATCAAGGAAATGGATGAAGGTCTCTTCGCAGCACTCACTGGCACATTCCAAGACGAGAGCATTTGGGTAATTGATAGTGGTGCATCTAGGCACATGACAGGTCATCACAAACAATTGAAGACTTTATCAAAGGGAAAATCTTCTTATTCAGTAGAACTTGGGATAACAAAAGCTATCGCGTAAGAGGTATTGGATCAACCTCTATCGAGCTGGAGAATGGAAGTAACATTCACCTCAACAACGTCCTATTTGTTCCAGGTTTTCATAAGAACTTACTTTCCATTTCAACTCTAGAGGATAAGGGTGATAGAGTAGCTTTCATTGACAGAAAGGTTGTTGTATGGCGTAAAAACTCAAGCATAGAGAAAACCAATGTGGGAAAACCAGTGCAGCAAATGAGGGTATATTTATTAATTCTTCCACAGTAATTCAAGTACAAGAATTCAGACAGCAAAATAGAGGAAAAATATTGAGAGAAATTTAGAAACAAATTTCTCACTCTCCACAGCAACTCCTTGACACCGAGATGGACCCTCTAACCATACGTTGGTGTCCCTTCGTCGCCTTCTGCGCAATGCTCTAGTGGACTGCGTCTCTCCTCACGTTGTCTCCTCCTGAATTCGTCCCGCACTTTCTGGACCACTGTTGATACCCTCTCTCTCTCTCCTCCAACTCACCCTCTAGCTCTATCTCCTCTGCTGAACTTCAGCCACTGAGAAAATTGATTTGCTTGGGAAACTGAGAAACTGCACTAGTGTATTCTCCATCTACCCATCGACTTCTTATAATCTTCTGTTGGAGCACCAACGACCAAGATTAAAAGATAATCGATGGCCCAGAATATTTCCCTGTCGATCCGTGTGAGTTTCTAGAACGTTCACACCATGACTTAATTAATACCCTTTAATTAATCATATTTCCTAAGTTTAGACCTAGGAAACATTAAAAACTAATTAATTATTTTAATTAAGTCATCTCTAGGTGGAATTTCCTGAAACGATTTCTGGGTTTGGAAGAATACATGTACTCTAACCTCTCCACCAAATTTTCTGGCTAGAACACATCCAATGCTACAAAAACTAACTATTAGACAGATGGGTTACCAATCTGACTCTTCTTATGAGATCTCTTCAGATTGAGAATGTCCATGTACCTCTTATGAATACCTCCCTAGTTAAGGAGTGTTGAAAAATGTGTAACTAGGTTTGGTATTCATAAGTATGAAATGTATTTTTTATTCTTGTAAATTATGAAATAAAAGAAAATTATTATTATTATTTTTGGAGCATGGGTTTCATGCTTAAGATCTTTTGTTTTATAGGTCAAGCACCCATTGAGTGCTTCTAGGGTTTGTCCTAGGTCAAGAAGTCAAAAGAGTCATTGTCATAAGTTGATGACCCCACTAGGCACATTGTAACTTGTAAAGAAAAATGTTTTTGTCTTTAAAAGTGTCGGAACACCCAGATTTTAAAATTTTAAAAATTTAAAACTCTTGGATTGCAAAATCTCTGGACAAAAACCCTGCTAAAAATGATGCTGATGGACTTTCAGAGATCTAGATCTTACCCTTCGGGGCCTAGACTTGGACTCTGCACAACCTTCAGCTTCAGATCTGCAGCTACAATACAACAGAGAACACCCAAACGATATACACAATGACCCAAAAAACCCTAAAACCAAAGTCAGAAAACCAAAACTAATTACAAATCTATATAAAAAAATAGCAGATCTATCAGATCTGGCGAGTGTGAGTCCGACTCCGCTCCCAGATCTAATGATCTGTGGCTCTCAACAGCCAGAGCTAACGATTTAGCACAAAAAAATTTATAAAAATTAAAATTAAAATTAAAAAAATAAAAATAAAAAATAAAAAATAAAAAATTTGAGGTACTAAGCTTGAAACCCTTCATGCATCACCCATAAAAATAATATGTTATGATAAGCCCGGGATCAAATTCAAATTGGGCTCTTCAGAAAACACGGATCGAGAGTTGGCTGGTTCAGCCAAGAACTTCCCTGAATGCCCGATGATCTGATAATCAAGGATTTTCCTGCAAAACTCAATTCAGTCGTCAATCATAAGAGCGAGAGAATGATAATAAAATTCAAATCTAATAGAGATACATGCTATTATATTCAAAATTTAAATTACCATTCAAACCCCAGCGACTGAGCAAGATACCTATACTCAAATCGCTCTTCAGAAAGCTATATCAATGACTCAAAAGAAATATATGCATGAAAATAATACATCTTACAGCATTTCCATGAAGGGTAACACTAGCAAAAATTAACCCCAAAATCTTTCTTTATTGCTCATAAAAAGATTACAAGAGAGCTTTTCGCTTAGTACATGATCAAAAGATCGGATCATCTCAACTGACAATTGACCCTCTATTTAAAGATAAATTTCCCAACAGCTAGTTCAAGTAATCCTTGTCAAAAGTGATCTCGACCGTTGATGAAGATCAAAATTTCTTTTAATCTCATCTGTCGAAATTTTAAATATTGAGGAAATTTCGAATTTTTCAATTAAATGTATTTTAATAAATTCAAAAATTAAAGTTTTGCATTTATTTCCTCAAAACTTTGACTTTGACTTAACCCCAGGGACCTAAGACATAAAATTTAGCAAAATAATCAACTAACCTTCATCCCTGGACCAGTTAAGATTTAATTTTTTAAAGGATCCACGAATTTTATTTCTGGAAAATTTAAATTTACCTAGGACCTAGGACCTGTGAGGGGATAAATTATTTTTCTAACCCTCAAGACATTTTACATCATGATTTTTTACATTTTTTACATCTCAAGAGGGAAAACCCATTTAAACAAGACCCTCACAGACTACCCATTTCTATGACACAAATATAATCTAGCAGATCAAGCAATTTGTAATAAAATAACCTAACCAAATAGTTAGGATTATTCCCAAATTACTTTTACATAGACTCGATCTAGCACACTAGGACTCCCCTAACATTCTAGTGACAAAATCCATTCCGGCTTTGGGGTAAGGCTAAAGGAAAACTCTGCCGACCATGGGTCGGTGAGACAAAAAACCTTCTGGAATGTAGATCGTCACCAGAAAATTAGGTTTACCTAGGCAATTACATACACGACACAGATCTGCTAAGATTATTTACAGTTTACACATGCAGAAAGGGTTTACAATATAACATGATCAGGCTGATGATGATAGTCGAACAACACGGACACGTTGATCAAACGTTATCCCTTTTGTGAAAAAATGGGGTGTACTGCTATGAGTCGTTGACACGTAGTGGTCAACACCCCCCATCAATCCATACCCAAAAGTATCCATGTTAAGTAAACCCAATACTCAATTATCAAATGACAAGACATACCTTTAGATTCAGAAGGCCCATCTTCAAACATACCATCAATACAGGTGGGTAAGGAACCACATGGCTGGCTCAAGTGGCAAAGAAGTGGCACAACGAGCTAGTAGGAGGCATCAAGGGGTTGTTGGCTACCAGTTGAGGCTCATCATGGAGAAAAATTTCTCCTAGGGATATCACCCACAAAGCTAAGTTGCACGAAACGGGGAAACAGGGAAACGAGACGAAACGCGGAAGCGAAACGAAACGCGACCTCCCCAAATTTTGGAAACGGGGAAACGCGAATATATA